>JAPERM010000033.1:0-39324 GCA_030411635.1 Fusarium sp. MBC 119 | reverse complement strand
AGATACTAGCCACAGGGTAATTGCGGCCGCGATTGCGCTGGAAGGTCCCCTATAGCACGCTGGGTCAGCGCTGTTACCTTCTGTGAAGGGGGGCACTTGTTATATCACAGGGCGTATCCAGCCCCCTGTGACAGCAGGTTGTTAGGCGTTGATTCCGGCTGCAGCTTTAACCAAGGCTGCAGCCTGACCTTTTGACTCAATTGGCAACGAATTGAGGTCACGTGATTCCGCTCTGTAACGTAACACGGAGCTCTTACACTTACTTTAATACTCTAGAAGAAGCAAGGCTAACCCTTATTATTTATTTTCTATTAATTAAATCTAGCTTAGTCTAAGTATCTAAGGGACGATTAAAGGTATATACTCTATAGTTAGGTATAGGTGTAGATGAAGGTATTGTTCATCATGCCGCTTGCTGTTCGTGACCTTGAGATCCATCCACGAGGCTGGTATCTATTGCACATTTGAGCTCGTCAACCAATGCGTCTCCCACCCGGATCGCCCTTACTTTCTCATCCGTGACTGGCCAGACAGAGGCCCGCAATCCATGATGTTCCCAGATTGAAAGCCAGAACGGGCAAGCGTGTAATCCCTGGAGATAAGAAGAGCCTTAGCACAATTGAGCGTAATCTATGATATGTATCTAGGATAGCACCAATTGTGGGAGTAGCAGTTGTCCTAGCGGTAATAGACACACTTTTAGCCACTATCGAACATTCTGTTCTGTCTCTGATACCTGCTCCACCCGTTTTGTCACCCTGATCATCTGTCTTGTACTTTCGTCGTCTCGTCCGCTATCTCGATCATCCCCGGCTATCACCGTCGCTCGCATGTCTCCGTCGTACATCGGATGGTGTTTCCCACGGATTTGTCCAATAGTGGCAAGGTTGACATCGTTTGAACCAACAACGTATGAACTTTCGTCTTTGCTGAGAGTCTTGAAGAGTTTTCGAAGCATAGGCATCGAGCCGGCGATGATACCTAGGCCACATTCGACGACCGTCCATAAGATGATGTTACCGATACCGTCTATGGTCTTGTTAGATAATGACTCACAGAGGGAATGAAACTTACAGAGCTGATCTTTTGGGTTAGAATATGCCGACGAATATGGCAATCTGATTATGGTTGCCACGGAAGCCCTGTATAGAATCCGTCAGCTAAAATGACGAGCCAGGAGAAGATTAAGGACGTACAAGACACCGACACCCATAACTAATATAGCCATCCTCTTCAGAGTTTTGCGCATCTGGATATTGCGAAGGATAAAGACTGGCATAATGGCAACCGACCAATCGGTTACAATGTTCATGCCTGAGACAACGTAGGTCAAGACGACAATGATGTTTTGATCGATACACGTTCCTAAAGATGGATTCCATGATGCAGCAACTGGCTTGCATCGAACCAATACTGCGAGCATGGCTATCAGCGTGATGATAACTGATACGACGATCAGACCCCAAAGGAAGGTCTTGTAGCGCTTATTGGTCGCGATGCGCATAAGTTGGGTGCAAATTGACGCTTTGATGAAGACGGAGCCGCTAACGTAGAATATCTGCCACAATGCCACACTCTAAAAGCATAGTTAGACGGTCTCGATCGACGTTTCCAAGGTTAGAACCTACCTTTGCGCCCTCAATCATTATGGCCATGTTGAGTTCTGAGTCGCGGGTTCCAACACCAGTAAAGGTACCCCATACGACAATGCCATTGTGTACCATATTGATGACCTGATACCGATGTGAGAAACTGAGGTGCTTGAGTATTTGTGAACTTACCGTTCCAATACACATCAGCCAGTCCTCGTGGCCGAAACAATGAGTTGTCAACCTTATCCATACTCTGAGGCCAACAACAGCGAGGCATAGAACAGTGAATGCGATGTCGACGCCGAGAATTGCAGCAGCGAGACCCGACGGCTTGACAGAGTGCCAAGGTTCCAAAGCGTCCGCCATGTTTGCAAAGAAGCGCAAAGAATGACACCTATTAGGAGTGTCCAGTAACAAAAGGAATCAATGCTTCGATCAGTGAGCTCAGAGCCGCTGGTGTCCCAGACAATTCTTCTTAATGTTCAAGGCAGAGTCTCGCATTAACCCCTTGGTCAACGCTCCCATGGCACTGGTACGGAAAGAACCAAAAATCCGGGAACGCAGTTTGCCTTAATTGCCGGAGACATTGATCAGGAAATAATGATCCTGGCCAATTATGAAGGATCAAGGCCCTGACCAAAACCCATGCCTTCGCATTACCCTTGCCATTGAAAACGGCTTTCTCACCAACTTCTCCACTCAGATACATAAGCGGCGGATCTACAACAACCTTCACCTGTTTAGTTAAAAGGAATAATTTGGCACACATGGATAGGTAAATACTAATGGAGTTATTGTAAAAAGCCAGTGAGATGTGAGACGCGTAGCCAGTTAACCGAGCGTAGCTACAGATGAAACGAAGATCCACTGCCTTGTTTGTACAATACCGAGTTACGAGACAACCATGTCGCCAACGCAGGAACACGCGGCCGGGAACAAGGACTCCCGGTTGGATGAGTTTCCTGGTATTTCATGCTACAGGAGAAAGACAGAGTAGAAATTTTTGCAAAGGGATGTAAAGTGGCTAGGGGGTTGCAAAATAATTGGAACTGTTGGTAGTGGTAAACGCTGTCAGTTATTCCCAGTCTTCTTACAACTCTTGGGAGTGGGAGTGATGTTCTCGTATGCAAAATGCGTGCCGTAGGGGCCACCGCATGCATTGATAATAGGACATGTTGTGTGATACTACCTGACGGCCAGGCGAGTCGACGAACAATTGAAACACCAAAAAGCCTATGATAGAATGTGGGAGCATAGACGCTAGTTTCAGGCTCAAATTTGTCCACGAAAATATTTTTCTACCTTTGTGTTACGATTATTTGTCAGCTCACCTGATGGGGAATTCTCACTGCTCAAAGCCGGGATGTCGATCCAAGGTCCTAATAATTAGTTGAGGTTTCGGCATACGACCTGGCCGGCCCGGTGTCGGAGTGTTAGGCTCTCATTATAACGACGAACCACCAGATAGTAACACTCAATATGGAGCGAATTATGTACAACAATACCGCTTCAACTAGGATGTATATTAGCCCACATTCCAGTTTCCAACGAAACGGACTCCTCCTGTTTTCCGGACACAGGGATTTGAGCCGCAAATAAGTGGGTATCGGACACATTGACCTGGATAAATTATCAACTAACAGCGTGGCCTGATCAGATGAGCTCAGCTGGTGCCAAGCTCCGTATTGTTCCCGTTCCTGCCCCTAGCTTCTTCATCACAATAAGATTGTGCTCAACGACCTAGGAGTCGGCTTACTACGTCCGGAATGGGAACAGCCAACTATGCATATCAAAGTCAGCTAATGATCGACCAGCCATTTCAGCCCTAGCCGACAGAATCCCGTATTTCCGATAAAATCCATTTCTACATTGGTCAGGTAATGTCTTCCTCACATTGGTACCACATCATGCAGGGGTTAAAGGCCATGAACCATGCTGGCTAACTGGGTCAATGTGTTCTGGCTGTTAGCGTCCAAAGGTCCGCCTGAGCCGGTGGGGGTCACTCCATGTTTGTTAGCGACCTGAAAGGGAGAAGTCTGGGGTTCTTGGTGGATGGGAGAGAGGCGGCAAATATAGATATTGTCGTCTGTTTCCAGGTAGCCAGCATCTTCTCTCCCGTACCTTTCACTTGACTCGCACTTCTTCTTTCTTTTTCTGTAACCTGACATAACCCTTGTCCACCCATCCAACGCTTCCGAAGCTGCTACCAAGATGTCTGCATACGACATCAAGAACAAAAATGCCATTGTCACTGGCGCTGGATCTGGTAAGGCCCTGGGTCTCATCCTATGCCATGACTTTGCAAATCGATGGCTGACTAGATATCAGGCATCTGCCTGGCCTTTGCCAAACAGCTACTTGAAGGCGGGTGCTCCGTTATGATAGCCGATGTCCATTTGCGGCCCGAAGCCCAGGAGTTGATTGACCAATGGACTGTCACCGATGGCAGCAAACCCGCCGCTTATTACCATAAAACCGACATCAGTGATTGGGCCCAGATCTCCTCGCTATGGGATACTGCACTGAAGAAGCTAGGCCAGATCGACATCGTCTGCAATGGTGCCGGCTTATACGAGCCCCCATCCAGTACCTTTTGGAACGCCCCTGGCATCTCACCGCTCGCTGAGGACAAGCCCGACACCAGCCCCGGCGTGTACAAGACCTTCGCAGTAAACACTATGGGCCCGATCAGGCTGGCCCAGATTGCTATTGACTATTGGTTGGAGAACCGCAACGTTGAGGGCAACCTGCTATGGATGGCAAGCTTGGGAGGTTATGTCCACTCTCTTCAAACACCACTCTACTTTGCTAGCAAAGCAGCTATCGTCAGCTTTGTTAAATCGTTTGCCAGTCTACGGAAACGTTTCGGCATTAGAAATGCCGCCGTCTGCCCCGGAGCTGTTTATGTAAGTCAAATTTCTGTTTGTCAAGTACCCTGCAAATGTGTTACAACCCGCCAAGACTATTTCCGATGTATGCTCTTAAAGGATGGTGGCTGACTGGTTAATTGCTTCGTAGACCCCGATCTTCCACCCTGAATACTGCCGCGATCGAGTCCGACCTGACGACCTGACGCTGACCCCGGAACAATGCGCTTCTGTGGTATTCCAAGTTCTTACCGAGCCGCAATATGGCGATGGAAATATCGTGGAGACTATGCTCATTGGAACGAAAGACAACAATTCAGTCAACGTTCGGGAAGTGCCATTGGAGTTGCTGTATCCAACTGCTGGGCCTGTAGGACAGGACAATCATCTCTTGGAGGAGGAAGAAAAGTTAACCAAGCACCTACAAGAACATGGCATGAGAAAGTAGGTAGGGATCTAGGATGCTCAGTTATCCATCTATCGACGTTTGGCTGGAACTACATGTTTATCTAGCCTAACATGCTAAGTTTAGAGGGTACTCGCGTTTGTACATCCTAAATATCCAATTTGATGCAGACGCTATAAACTACAAGAGAGTGGATGAAAAGCCGGTCCAAAAAACTGACACTTATCATTTTAACAAGAAAGAATGAGTGACGTTGAACGATGAAAAGAATAGCAAAATTCCCAACGCCCATCCTGGAGATGAGGTTGGAGTTGCTCTGCTGGCACAGGAAAGCTATAACAGACCACCTAAAGAGAATAAAACTGCTTTTTGTTCCAAAACGCAATGTATCGTTTAACAATCTCCGGGCTCAGAGGAGCGTATTGAATGTGACGGGCATCTTTGAGAGCCTCGACAGCGTTTCTCGAATCGTAGATTGGAGAATGCTGGCTCACTTCAAGTCTCGTAAAGTTGCCCAAAACCTTCTCCTCCAGTAGCGGCATAACAGGTGCAAGAGGGTCGTCGGGAAGTATCTTGTCTGATAATTGCCGAATCCACTCGGGATAATTTGTCAATTCCACCCTGTAGCCGACCTGGTTGAGGATCGAACAAGTCTCGTTTAGAGATACTGACTCTTCAGCCTGCGGTGAAAGGAGGCTATATGAACGACCGATGTTCTCTGTCGAGCGAGAAATATGTAGCATAGCCTTGACCACATAGTCGACGGTGACAAACGCTGGATCCATGTCGAGCTTGAGCCATGCGCCAAGGTTGATGCAGCTGGCGATCAGTCGCGAGACAAGATCATTGGGATTGCTTGCTCCCGTGACGGAGTGACCTAAGATGAAGCCTGGTCGATAGATGATGACCGGCAACCCACGGTCTCTCATACGTCGTACCATTCTCTCGGCTGTCCATTGGCTCTGGGAGTAGCCCACATCGTACCTCACACCTTGGATATGCGGCTCTAGACGCTCATCCTCTAGAACTCTCTTGGTGCCCAGAAAGTAGCCCGTCTGGCCCCAAGTGTCGATGCTAGACACATAGTGAAACGTGTTGCGTCGGCCTCGCGCAGCAAGACGAAGCACATTGCGAGTGCCGAGGATGTTGGTGTCATAGTGTTCATGATATGAGTCGCAGAAGTTGACCTTGGCAGCGAGATGAAAGATGGCGCTGGACCAGTTTGCGAACCAGTCGAACTTGGCGGAACCCAGAGCGAGGTCTTGGCTCGTGACGTCTCCCGGCAGCGCGATGATCTTGGTAGTCAATGCAAAGTCTTCAGGCCACAGATCATACTTTTGCATGTTCGCTTGAATGCGGCGAGCAGCTTCAGTAACTGTCTGCCCTCGAACCAGACAAGCAACCTGTTTGACTTTGGGGTGGCGCAAAAGCTCGTCAAGCAGAAAGGCACCCACGAAGCCTGTCACACCCGTCAAGAAGATCTTTCCTTCACCTTCTTCTTCCCAGTTTGGCACCTCGTCAATGTCATCGACAGTTTTGACGTCTTCAATCCACTTATCCGAATCATTGGGCGCAGTGACAGACTCTGCACTGCTCTCGATGAAATGCAACAGACTCGAGAAACGTGAGTGGCAGTACAAGTCATGCATGGAGATGAGGCGTCCCAGTTGCTTCTTGATACGAGCGATTAGAGCAGCGTTTTGTAGTGAGGTGGCGCCGAGAGCCATGAAGTCATCGTCGTCTGCTATAGGTGAGATGCTGAGGACATGCTCCCAGATATTCTTCAGCGTAGCTTTCGTCTTTGAGATTGTAGCGTTTCCATCTGTGAGATTGGAGCTTGCGTGGGTTGGCTTCGCTTCAAGAAACCTCGTCAAAAAGGCCCGGCGATCTACCTTGCCCCTGGAGTCCGGGACAATGGTATCGACGATTTCAATCCTGTCGGGTACCATGTAATGCGGAAGCGTGTGCCGGGCAAACGACATGAGATGTTGTGACTGCATAGTGGCTCTATCACAGGGTACGACAAACGCGATCAAAACGACCCCGACATCCGAATCCATTGCAGGCTGACTCGCGACAATGACAGACTCAATGATCTCGCTGTCGAGCAAGTTCCTTTCAATGTCTTCCAACTCAACTCGAAAGCTACTACGTTTCAACTGGTTGTCTGTTCGCCCGATGAAATCCAGGCCGCTGCCATCATCTCTCCATTCTGCCACGTCGCCAGTCCGGTAGAAGCGAGTGTACGAATTGACAGAGTCTTTCGGCATGTCTCCATTGGTCCCGTTGGATAGCGCATTTTTGTACTCAATGAACTTCGATTCGTCGTGAGATTGCTGATCCAGATAACCCTGCGTCTGTTGAGGGCCAGCAATGCAGATCTCACCTCGCTGTTTGGCGTCACTGATAACCCGTAGATTTTGGTCCATGAGGAGAATCTTCATTTCACCCACGGAATGTCCGATACCAATTCTGTCAAGCATCGTTTCCTTCAAATCAACTTCGCGCATCGTGACAAGAGTTGTGCATTCAGTTGGACCATAAGTGTTCCAAAGATGCTGTGGTGGGTTGTGCTCAAGAACAGCACGCATGGCCGCCTTGTTGGCAACATCACCCGCCGTGAGCAGATGTCGAAGACAATGGAAGGAATCAGGCGACGTCGTGGCGACAATATGAAAAAGGGCGGCAGGTATCATCATGATCGAAACCTTTTGACGTTCAAGATAGCTCTTCACCGCAGTAGCATCCACTACTATCACCTTTGGGATAATAACAATAGTGGCACCACTGAGCAGAGTAACCCAGACTTCGAACAGACTCAAGTCAAAACCTGGGTCGTTAAAAGCAGCCACCCGATCATCGGGGCTGAGTGGTGTCATTGGGGTATTGGTCGCCAGGTGAAAGATGGCTGCGCTGCTGATCTGGACGCCCTTGGGTTTGCCAGTTGAGCCAGAGGTGAAGAGTATGTGGGAGCGGTGGGATTCGTCCCGTAGGGAACTGAGATCCATTGTGCTGTGGGGCACTCGCGAGGCAGGCATATCGCTGAGGCGGAGAAGGGTGATGCTCTCCGAGGAAAAGGAAGTATTCTCGTCGACAATGGCGTACTTGACGTTGGGTTCGTTCAGCATACTCTCAATGCGGTGGGATGGGGCCGTAGGAGAAATTGGAACACAAGTCCCGCCAGCGAAAAGTACGGCCAGCTGTGCAATGATTTGCCGAGAATCAACATCGAACAGGATCCCTACAGGATCATCTTGTCTGACACCGCGTTCCTGGAGAAAGAGCGCAAATGTCTTGGCTGTATCGATAAGCTCGCCGTAAGTGATGGTGCGAACACCGTCAACAATAGCGATGGCTTCGGGAGCTTTGATACTCCAAGAAATGATTTGATTCTCCATCTTAGTTTTCCCTCGATGGTCGAGAGTCACACAGTTGGAAAAGAATGATGAAAAACACGGAGCGTTCTAGCTTCGATTGAGCTAATGCCAGATGAAATTGTATAACTTCCATTCGGTCAATCTCTGTTGGCGGCATAGAAGCTCGCAGATACCTCACTTAAATGCCCTCGCATCCATCTCAACGAATCCCCAACATATTGACTTGGATATGCAGCGTGGCCTTGTTGGTTTAGAGGCTGCCAGCTCATCGTCTAGCATCTAGGCGCTTGCCAGTAGAGCTAACTAGGCAAACAAAGGTGCAAACCACGGAGTAATGCCATCCGTTAGACTAATGCAGCCATGGACGCCGTTTGGCAACCTAAGAATCCCAGCAAGTGTGTAACAAACAAAGCAATGTGCAGTCATATTCTAGGCATGGGTCATTTATCGAAAAGAGGCTTAAAGGATCCTTGATTGTGTTTGTTCATGAAAAGTGGCTTAACAAACAACAAACAGAGGCCCATGCAAAGGCCTATAATCCAACTAATGAGTGGGTAGCAACCCTTAGTAAAATGCAGCTCCTGATAGCTACCTGCCTCTTTAGGGATGCAGATGGGGCGCCAGTTTAATTCAGTGGCTTGGCATGCATGATGTTTCGAGACAAACATAACGTCTGGGTCAGCTGAACCTGATAGTCACGTCAAACATTTCGCAAGACATCCTAGGCTCCAATACCTTTTTTTCTCTTGTCATCGAGGATCACTTCTGATTAGCTACGCGAAACGCAGCCCGCATCGTGGGACGATGTTGGTCGCGAATCTTCCCTTCCTCCGACCACTCTTCTTTGTCGCAAACAACGATGTTTGCCATGATACGGCGGTGAGAGGACTCTTGAATGTGGGAGTGTTGGGGAAGGGACCATGTTTGGTATCGCGTCAGAGATACACGTCATTTTCATTGACTCTGTTGGTTCTGAAGGAAACTGGGAAATTGATGGAAGCAAAATAGCCGCAGTAGGCACTTGGTGTCTGACCAAAACCCATGTCTTCAAGTTGTCAACTTTCGCTCACTGAAATATATTTCCCGTCAGTTTTATCATTTTATCGTCTTTTAGTTGATAAAAAAACGCACAATGCCAAAGCGAGACGCACTTCAGCAGAACTTGCAAGCTATCCTCGAGAATCGGCAAAAGCAAGGATGGCTACTTGAGCCACCAGCACCAGGCAATTTATCTGGCATGGTCGATTTTAGCTCAAATGATACTTTATCCTTGTCCTCTTCGGGACTCCTTGGAAAGCAATTTCTTGGTGAGCTTGAGCAGCACCCCGACTTCATGCTGGGTGCGAGGGCATCTCGTTGGGGTGAAGGCTCGACGGATTACCTTTCCCAGCTGGAGGAGCACATTGCCCGATTCCACAACGCAGAGAGTGCTTTATTCTTCAACTGTGGATTCGAAGCAAATGTGGCCATCTATTCAACCATTCCCCAGCCAGATGATGTTGTGCTGTACGACAGCCTAATCCATGCCAGTGTTCGTGAAGGGTTACACAAGGGTCATGCAACTGCCTTACCTTTCGCCCATAACAATGTGTCAAGTCTACACCAACGTTTGGCGGCCATCAAGGATCAGCACACGGGAGTCAGGTCGGGCCAATCTCTTGTCTTTGTCGCACTAGAGTCTTATTACAGCATGGACGGCGATGTGGCGCCCCTCGAGGCCATGGTGAAGGAGGTCAAAGAACAGCTTCCCATCGGTAATGCGGTCTTTGTGATCGACGAGGCACACTCAACTGGTCTGGTAGGCCCGCACGGGTCGGGACTTGTGTCCCACTTGGGCTTGGAGAAGGACTTCTCCATTCGACTTCACACCTTTGGCAAAGCTCATGGTGCGTCTGGCGGTAAGTTACAATCCTGATTTTTATTCCGACTTTCCAATTCCCACTGATCATTAAATACTAATCAAAGATTGATAGCGGTTGTCCTGGCAAGCCGAGAGTGTAAACAGGTCCTACTGAGCTGTGTGCGCGGACTCATCTTCTCCACAGCGCCGACCTTCACCACGTTGGCGGCAATCAAGGCTGGGTACATCATTGTGGCGAGTGATGAAGGCGAAAGAGTGAGTACCAACATCTTTAATCTATCTCGCAAGTATCTTGCTAACCTCAACGCCTCAGAGACGGGCTCTCGTACAGTCAAACATCAACCTGTTCTTCGAAGCTCTCACCAGTCATGCAGCCTGGCCTGACAGTCAGCGCCTTGGCATTATCACCATCCCAATGAAGACAGCAAGAGACACGCCCAAGTCACCCATCATTCCCATCATCGCTCAATCCAGTGAGGCTGTGGCACTTGGAGACTTTCTAAAAAACGCAAAGTTTCGCGTTATTGTTGTTCACTTTCCCGTCGTGCCCAAGGACAAAGCGCGAGTCAGGATCAACTTACACTCAGATCACACACCTGAGCAAATTGTGGCACTGGTCAACTTGATCCTTGAGTGGGCTGAAACACGTTTCAAAGTTGGCAGGCATATCCATCATCTTTGATCGACTATATTTCCCCACGCGTCAATTGAAGCTATTTTGAAGGAGTCCTTAGGTTCAGTTTCTATGCGTGTTCTTATCCGTATAATCTTAACTGCTTATTACTCTATCAATTGGCTGCTTACTTCCGCAATACGAAAGAATCGGTGTCTTCCTAGGAAGTTTAGTATCAGAGTTGATGCTATACAATATGTTTACTTCAACTATTGTACGTGCTCGTAGGTTTGATGTTTAACCCAACACCCACTGCCTGCCTTTCCGTAACGTCAATCCTAAGATGCTCCGGATCAATGTCAAAGGCAATCACGAATCCAATGAACCATCACCGGCTTTATATTATCTCAAAGCTATCAACAGCTTACTCAGAGGCCTCGGCAAAGCCTCTACGTAGATCTGCCGGTGGCTACAAGTAGCGCTTTTCACGCTATCTCACTTGACCGAAATGCTGGAGACAACTAGGTCTCTATTGATCGATGGGCGCGATACGGACTATTTTCTGTAGTCTTGTCTAGGCGATGCTCGACAGCTCCGGGCTTGTCATATCTAATGATAGACGCCTTCCTGGGTTGCATAATGTAGGCGAAATTGTGAAGACCGTCACCACTGGGTCCGAGATGGGAAAAAAAAAACCGTGTTCTTTGTTATTGTTGAAGCCGGCTTCTTTGCATTTATAAGTTGTAGAGCAAACCTTGAATAGTCACCACTGGGCTTGACGCTAACATAGAGCCAGGTATATATCCTCCTATACTATCAAAGCTCTATATCTTTAAGCATGGCTCTTCTTTAATTATCGCACTTATATTGCCGTAATCTTAATATCACTACTCTATAGCAGAATTTATCTAGAGTTTTTAAGTCCCTGCCTGATAGGTATCCCTAAAGGCATTAGATAAGCCTAGACCGGCGAATATAGCTTTATAGGCATCTAGAGATAGAAAGTCTTTAGTATTATCGAGGTCGCTACTAAGACTAGGCGTACTGCCACTAATGGTCTTCAGGGGCTGCAGACGCAGCCAGGCCTTGGGAGGAATCCCACCGGACATCTCGGATGCTATAAAGCAGTGTCTCGAGCTAGTCGCGTGGCAAGCTTGATATGGAACCACACCCAATGAGAGGCACCTTTGAGGAATATCATACATGACTAGGATTGCAAGTTGCTCTGCCATCGATAGATAGAAACGCAAGCCGTTCGACTGTACTGGATATCATTAGGAATCCACTAACTATTAACATGTCATAGTATGCAGACTAAATTATATCCCTCCAGTCTGGCTTCTCTTCAGCACATGTGTAAAAGGGCCGGATTCATGACAAATCTTACTGTACGCTGTTTCCATTCTCCCCCACCATCCTAAGTAGTCTGTGCTGTAACCTGAGCCGGGTCATGGGACATGGGTGAACCAACAGGTGGGGTCCGTACGTGCGTCTCAGCTCCATGATTAGCTACACCGAACAGCACTAACGGCAAAGTAACCACACGTGCATATACCAGCCGGCGACACCTTTCGTTACGCCTGAACCCAGACGCCTAAACCCAGTACTCTTGGATGAGAAATATATTATCCCTGCTATCCCCAGTTCAACTACATACCGGGAGCGTCACTGGTTAGCTAGCTTTTTAGGGTTCCCAGGAAACCCACTTGGTGCTTGTCATCCCTTGCCATACCCAGCTTTTACCCCTACTAGTTGGTTGAAATACCTAAAATCACATTCCCTGACTGGTTTGATAACCCCTGCTGCGTATTGCATGTACATAATTTCAGGGTTTCAGGTACAGAAATTCAAGTCTCAGCCAACACCATTCATCATCAGATTGCTGCTTTGTGAGATAATTGTGGAGATTCGCCGCCAATCCCAACATATTATTTACCTCGCAGCTATGAAGCAAGAAGCCTTCCGCTGTCTCACCGCTTTCTTCCTCTACTTCTTGACGACCACAGACCGGTTTGTGGTAAACTCGGGATGTACATAGACAGCTCCATTGCCGTTTTTTACTAGACGGGAATCACGCCAGCGAGACACTAGCTCTGCTTCTTTTGGTGTTGATCTGCCGTGGCGGACTCGGCCCGTGGTGCCACATCAACAGTATCCACATCTCGGCTCGGTCCAAGATTGCGCAAGCGGCAAGGGTTTGGGTTGTGTCCGCTTATCCATCCTGGCCATCATCAACCCCGCGTCACCCGATGCTTCTCACTGATAACAGTTGACGATAATTGGCACTGCAGCCATAACAATGGACTAGCCTTCATCCTTCGATACTGCAACGTATACACCGCATAATCGGGACTCGACTCTGAGCCGGTTCATGCATTAGCGGGGTAGACTAGGAGGGGGCCCTCAAACCGGGTTGGCGGGTGAATGTCCTGATGTGGTGGCTCATGCGCTGATGCGGTTCATGTGCTGATTACCGGGCGTATTCTGCTAGTCTCTGGCGTCTGGTCGTACTTATCTGTGGTGCTTATATGTGCCCATTGTCTGTGGTATGACCCACGTTCCACGCTTTCTCATGTAATCTTTCTTGGAGTTGCACAGCTCTCTGGAACAAATCTCTGACAATATTTTTTGTCTTTCACTTCTGTTTGATACTATGACTTCCCAAGTATCACAATGGCGGGAGCCAATTGCCATTGTGAGCATGGCGTGTCGCCTCCCAGGCGGTATCGACAAACCATTGGACCTGTGGGACCATGTTCGAGCAGGACGTTCGTCGGCCACGGCGATACCAAAGGATCGGTTTAATGCCGAGAACTTTCTGTCCATGGACCCTAATCAGAAGGGAGCTCAAGCGTTCAGAGGTGCCCACTTCGTCAAGAGGGACATCAAGCAGTTTGATCACAAGTTCTTTGGTATAAGCAAAGACACAGCAACAGCCATGGATCCACAGCAAAAGCAATTACTCGAAGTCGTCTACGAATGCCTTGAATCAGCCAACATTTCCATGGAAAAGATCTCAGCCTCCAAGATTGGCTGCTATTGTGCCATGTTTGTGAGCGATTATCATGACATGCTGATGCAGGACCCTGAATATCTTCCAACTTTTATCGCCATTGGAACAACACGGACTATGCTTGCAAACCGCATCAGTCATGCGCTTGATCTTGGTGGTCCCAGGTATGTTGTCACTGATTAATCTATCAAAAGTGGACCGACACGTGTAATTAATTACGGTGCTGACATTTCATATGCAGTGTTACCATTGACACAGCCTGTTCCGGTGCCCTGGTTGCCCTGCATCTTGCCTGCCAAGCACTGCAGGCCGGGGAGTGTGACGGTGCTGTGATTGGTGCATCTAATCTTTTTCTGAGTCCAGATTATGCATTGTCCTTGACGCGTCTTGGCGCGATAGCTGCAGACGGCCAGTGTAAGACATTTGACGCCAGCGCCAACGGATATGGACGTGGCGAAGGAACCAACGCTGTCTATGTAAAAAGACTGAGCGATGCGATTAGAGATGGGGACAACATTCGAGCCGTCATCAGGGGTACCTCGTCTAATAGGTAAGTCTACTTCTTCTCCAAGTAAGGTCGACACAGTTCGAGATCACTAACAAGTTCAGTTCTGGTGCTACTCCAGCAATTACAGAACCTTCCGGACGAGCGCAAGGAGATACCATTTTGCAGGCTTATGCGCAAGCTGGGATTACCGACTTCAGTGAGACGGGCTACTTTGAGTGCCATGGAACAGGTACTCCCGTGGGCGACTGTATAGAGTTGGGAGCCGTAGGTTCAGTTTTTGCTGCCAGCCACAAATCCCAAGATCCACTTTGGGTTGGTTCTGTAAGTTTCATTTGCAATACTTCCTTTTCTTTATTCCATTGAGAAAGGCATAGACTAATAGGCAAACAGACCAAACCGAATGTTGGACACTCGGAGGCGGCTAGTGGTTTGAGCAGTCTCATCAAAGTAGTTTTGGCCTTGGAAAAGGGAGAAATTCCTCCCAACACCAATTACAAGACACCTAATCCCAAAAGTATAGTGTTTCCTAGTTCCTACACCTAGTCTGGAGTCAACTAACACTGATTTGCATAGTCGACTTTGATGGATGGAGAGTTCGTGTTCCGACCAGCCCCCATCCCTGGCCTACCAAGACCATACGCCGAGCAAGCGTCAACTCCCTTGGTATTGGTGGATCTACTGCGCATGCTGTCGTTGAGTTCTACGAGCCACCCAAAATTACTAACGGGTCCGTTAATGGCGCCACCAACGGTGTTAATGGCACTAATGGTGTTAATGGCACTAATGATGTTAATGGCACCAATGGTGTTAATGGTGTCAACGGCCATCATGAGGCAGAGAAACAAGCCAACAAACCGTCCTTCCTTCTCTTCACATCTGGCGCCTCTCGCAGCTCTCGAGACACAAACACACTCAACCTCCTAGAGTTTCTCAAGACTCACGATGAATGCCATAACTTAACGGATCCCCTTGTCACAGCGCTGAATGCTCGAAGCCAGATCCATGCTCGGCCATGGAAGTCGTACGCTGTTGCTCAAACAATTGACGATCTCATCCAGCAGTTGGAGAACAACGCTCTTAAGTCAAATCAAGCGCCTTCCAGTGGTGACGCACCTCGCATTTTGTTTACGTTCACAGGTCAAGGAGCTATGTGGTCTCAGATGGGCAAACGTCTTCTCGAGGCATTCCCTGTGGCGCGTAACACCTTGTACGAGCTTGACCAGGTCGTGAGAGAACTTCAGTCTTCGAACAAGTCGGCCTGGTCTTTGATAGGTGCGTCCAAACACGTTGATTCCAAGTTGCTGCTTGATGGTTACTGACTTCTCTATAGACAAGCTAAGTGCTGAGCTCTCGCAAGAAGAGATTAATTCGCCAACACTCGCCCATCCTCTTTCCATAGCGGTTCAAATCGCATTGGCAGATGTCCTTTCTAGCTGGGGCGTCCTGCCTGATGGTGTCGTTGGTCATTCAGGCGGAGAGACGGCCGCTGCGTACGCTTGTGGTGCTCTTACCGCCAAGGAAGCCATCACGGTCGCTTACCATCGAGGGATAGCCTGCGAGAACGCCCCACCAGGTACCATGCTGGCCGTTAGAAGTGCACCAGAGGCGAAAGAGTTGCAAGATGCATTGGTGCGAAACGATGTGCAGATTGCTTGCTTCAATGGTCCCCAGAATCTGACTCTCGCAGGCTCTGCTGAGGGAGTTCAGAATGTGGCCGCCGAGCTTAGCAGTCATGGCATCGTATCCAGGGCCGTGGCTGTGACTCGACCCTATCATACTCGAGCCATGAAGAGTGTGGTGGATGATTATATCGGTCACATCCGGGGCGTTCTGCATCCGAAGGCTGGACGGGTTCCTATGTACTCATCTGTTTCTGGTCTCGAGCTGACAGGAACCGAGGTTGATGCCGACTACTGGGGAGCAAACCTCGTATCCCCAGTTCTTTATACTGATGCGGTGACATTGGCCCTGACCCAAACCGACCGCAAGTTTGATTTGTGTGTCGAGGTTGGGCCTCATTCGTTGCTTTCTCGTCCTACATCAGAGATTGTCAAGTCTCTCGCCAATTCGCCCAAACTTCCCTATTTTTCTACTATGATTCGAAATGCAGACTCAAGCCAACAGCTTTTGAACCTTGCCGGAGACTTGGTCCTCAATGGAAAGAAGTTGGACTTGGAACAAGTCAATAGGGCCAGCTCTGTGGTCGCGGGCAAGTCCGAACGTCTCCCCAATGATCTTCAAGACAATCTCCCCCCCTATGCTTGGGACTATTCCTCAACACCGTGGACTGAGCCACAAAATAGCTCGGAATGGCGTTTCCGTAAAGCACCACGACACGAGATCCTAGGATCTCGTTGTCGAGGAGTGAATCCATCAGCTCCTACTTGGAGGAACAAGGTGTCGATAGAGGATGCGCCTTGGCTCGTTGATCATCAGGTATGGAAAAGAGACCATATCTAATTCAAAGGCAAGACTGACTCATGACAGGTGAACGGCATTGTGACATTTTCCTTCACAACCGGTATAGCAATGGTGGTGGAGGCCATGATGCAAGTGCAAGAAGACACCAAGGAGGTTGATTGGGCAAATCATTCATTCGAATTTGATGATTTTGTCTTTTCAAATTCTATTATTCTTCCTGATGAGAAGCCGATCGAGCTTTTCCTCACACTGATCCCGGAAAACGACAATGCCAGATCTGACGAGACATGGTATAACTTTACCATTTCCTCACTAAGAGGCGACGTTGATATCCGCCATTGTCATGGAAAAGCTGCAGTGTTGGAAAGTGAGTGGTTAATGACGAAATGACTAGTGGTCTAAGCTGACGATTTCTAGCGGGCAAAGATGATGGTGCTTCTCTGCGCAGAACCTCTTGGCATCATATGCCTCTCAATGTACCATTGAAGAGCTATTATAAAACTCTGGAGAGAGTTGGCTATGGCTATGGCCCCAAGTTCCAGCTTCTTTCTGAGGTTCGGGTTCGCCCAAGCCTCTCGGCCTGTTCCGCCAAGATCAACATGACGCCGGTTGCCCAATCTCCCATTCGCGGTCAGCGGTATCTCTTGCATCCAGCAATGATGGATGCAGCTCTGCAAACACCTGCACTGGCTAACCGCTCCGGCTACTTCCAAGAGATTGATACATTGCTGCTGCCATCCCGAATGAAGAAGATCTCGATCCGCATGCCCGCTGAAAACACGGAAATTGCGTCTTGCACTACCAACACATCGCCCGTAGGTTTCAGCCGGATAGAAGGGACCGTTGAGTGTTATGATGCGCTATCGAAACCTTTCTTTGTCGTGGAAGGTCTGCAGATGGACAGAGCCACAAGTGATGATCAAACTACTCTTCCCTGGCTGAGGCTAACCTGGAGACCTGACATCGGCGACATCTCCAACAATGACCCCATGCTCAATTCCATCCAGATCAAGAGTCTCCCAGCAGAAAAGAAACTTGTCAACCTCGAGAACTTGGTCAAAGATCTGATCCCACTCATCGTCAAACATGGTATTGAAAAAGGCAAAGACTTGGCCCCTCACCTGGAAATGTACCATTCATGGCTCCTTGACCAAGCTGGTCTGCTCAAGGAAAGGCTAGCACGTCATCAGCTGGAGAATGGATCTGTGTCGGAACAAGGTGCCATTTCAAACGTGGTCTCAAACTCTGGAATTTCTCAGACCGTCGATGCATCCATCGTATCTCAACTAGCCATCAACATGGGAAGAATTTTCCGAGGAGAAGTCGAAGCACTAGCTGTTTGGCTAGAGAACGATTTGTTGTATAGGTTCTATGAAGAGAGCATCTTCACAACGAGCATGAACCAGAAACTCCTTTCTGTTGCCGAACTTCTGGCACACAAGAATCCCAATTTGAAAATCCTGGAAATTGGAGCTGGAACTGGTGGCGCGACGACTGAGTTGCTGCGCGGTTTCTCCAAGGCTGGAGGGCCAAATGCTTACCAGTCCTTTACTTTCACAGACATTTCGGCTGGTTTCTTCGATAAAGCCAAGAAGAAGTTTGCCGAATGGGATCGAATCGAGTTTAAGACTCTCGACATCGAAAAGGATATTTCTGAGCAAGGCTTTACTGAGAAGTACGACCTTGTTGTTGCAGCCAATGTAGGTCCCAGATACACGTCACGGGAGATGATATCAATTATTAACCATTCTATATTAGGTTTTGCACGCAACTGCCGACTTGAAGTTCGCGATGAAGAACATTCGATCCTTGTTGCGTGACGATGGATACCTCTTGGTGGGTGAACTGTCAGAGGGTAAGTAACATTCTCCGTTTATGTGATTTATAAGATTAGCTAACATTTGAACTTGTAGACCTTACTTCAGCCAACTTCCTATGGGTATGATCTCACATATCATTATTTCGAATTTACGACTAATTCTTTGCAGGGACCTTTGACTGGCTGGTGGCTACGCCCTCGATCACCTGGCCGGTCTGGACCTGGCCTTACTATGGACGAATGGCGTTCAGAGCTCGCTGAGGATTTTGACAGCGTTTCTGAGATCGAAGCCAAACACGACAAGAGCGACATTGACCAACTCTCAAGCACCATCGTGATGATGGCCAGAGCAAAGCCAGCTGACTATACTCCACCCGAGTCACTTTCTGGGAAGGGAGTGCATATCGCTGGAGTTGGTGGCGATTCATCAACGCGGGACCACATTGAACGATACCTCAGCAAACGTGGTATTTCTGCGACATCCAGTGGCCTTGAAGAGCTTTCTTTGCAACAATGGTCCGGAGACTGGCTCATCCTTGTGGATGAGGCTGAAGGAAGCCTTCTTGCCTCTCTTCGACCAGAGCAGTTGGAGGCATTGAAGTCATTGCTAACTAAACCTCTCAAGTGCATTTGGGTCACCCGCAAGGTGTATCTGGATCCGCAGAACACGACAGGAGGTCTTGTAACAGGTTTTGCACGAACCCTTCGAGGCGAAAACAGTCAACTTGAGCTGTATACACTGGACTTGAGTAGCGAGGGCGATGTTGTAGGTAACATCATCTATCATGTCTTGGAACGAATCCATTACTCGCATGACGATCCAATCTCCAAATTGGACTACGAAGTGGCAGAAAAGGATGGGCAGCTCTGGACATGCAGACTTGTGAATGATTCTCGCCTCGAGAATGCCTTCGGCCCTGCTCGGAAGATGGAGGCACCTGTGATGCAGGTAGTGAAGTCTCCACACCACTTGGTTGTGAGAGAACCAGGAATCTTGGACAGTCTGACTATGGCGCAAGATGACGAGCACTTAGCCTTACCAGATGGACATGTGCTTGTTGAGGTCAGAGCCGTCGGACTCGATGAACGGGTAAGCACAACTGATTTCCTCTCTCGAAGACGAATCGTTGTCTCTAACCTTAAACTAGGACGGGCGTATCGCCGAAGGATCTCTTCCTGCGACAGAATTTGGCCGCGAGTGTTCTGGCATCGTGAAGAGCTGCGCTACCGATGTTACATCACTAAAACCCGGAGATCGAGTTGCGGTCATTGGTCAAGGGACCTTTACAACACACTACCTGGCACCTTCAGATTGCTGTAGTAAGATCCCTGACTGGCTTTCATTCGAGGTAAGAATAGCTCTGGAGATGGTATAAAAAGTGAGAGTGTGCGGCTAACTAGGGTCCAGGATGCGGCGGCGATCCCTACAAGTTTCGTCACTGCGTTGTACGCGCTGACTACGGTTGCGAGAGTCTCGGCAGGCCAGGTATGTGTACCTTATTCACCCAAAGAATCGGCAGGATCTTAACATGTCATCAGAAAATCCTCGTCGTCAACGCCACGTCGAGTCAAGGCGTCGCTCTAATCAACATCGCAACGGCGTTGAAGCTAGATGTCTACGCCACCATCAGTGACACAAACAAGTCTCTTCTCACCAAACATGGAATCTCTTCTTCCAAAATACTTACTATCCCAACAAGCGCCAACCGTTCCAACATTTCCCGAGCCACTGATGGTCAAGCGTATAAGCTCGTATTGAACACCCGGTCCGGCCAGTATGCAGAGTTTTCTCATTTGGTAGCGAACCGTGGAACATATATCGAGATCGGGTTGGGTGAAACTCAGGGTGATGAATTCTACCTTCGACCTAACAAGAACGTCATGTTTGCTTCCATCGATCTGACGGATGCATACCATGAGAGCAAGCAAGACCTAGGAAAGTAAGTGGTTGATACTTTTCGCGTCTAATTCTCCGATAACTGACATTTGGGTTGCATTAGATTGCTAGATCAGCTGATTGGTATGGCTGAGAGGCGAGAAATCGATGTTGACATGTCGGTTTCAGTGACTGGGCTTCACTCCCTGCAGTCAGCCTTTTCGACACTATTAGAAGGTGGTCAGCAGAAACAGGTCATATCACTTACGAGTGCCGATAACGAGCAGTTGATCAAAGTATGTGCTCTCAATACTTTTGGTGGTGGGATTGTGTCTAACTATCGTCTAGGTACGCCCGAAGACTTCTTGTTTCAATGAACACAAGACATACATCATCACAGGCGGTCTTGGTGGCTTAGGACGGGCAATTGCGGTGTGGATGGCCAGCTATGGCGCGCGGGACCTCATTTTGGCCACCAGCTCGGTTTCGAGGGCCATGGAGTCTGGTGACCTTTTGCAACAATTAGCATCATATGGATGCAATGCCAGGGTTGAAGTTTGCGATGTGGGTGACTTTGCAGCTGTCGAACGCCTCGTTGGCGCCATCGAAACCCCTGTCGGTGGAGTTATTCACTCAGCCCTGAGACTTAGTGTGAGTCTACTCGAAAACTTGACTGTTCTTTTGGCCTGTACCCATCTAATCCTTTCATCTAGGACCGATTTTTCGAGGATATGACTTTGGAAGACTTCGATTTGGTATTTGGACCAAAGGTCAATGGCTCGCTTAATCTCCACAATTGCCTTCTCAACCACGACCTTGACTTCTTTGTCATGCTCAGTTCGGGTTGCGGAGTCTTGGGTAATGAGGGTCAGTCGAATTACTCGGCAAGCAGCACTTTTCTCGACACCTTTGCTAGATACCGTCAAAGTCTCGGGCTTCCGGCCTCGTCTATTGATCTCGGATTTGTGGAAGACGTCGGAAACATCAGCGAGCGTCCGGAGATCCAGGCTTCTTTGTTGTCCCGTGGACTCAGGCCCATCACAGTGAGGGATGTTCTTCGCGTAGTCGAGGGGGCTATTGCAACCGGTTCGCCAAAGAGTCCCAAGATAACCAAGGACGCTTCTTACGATGACTTTTCACAAAGTCAGATCGTTCTCAGCTTTGGTATGATTGACAAAGCTACAGCAGAATGGCAGTCTTGGGCCAAGGACGCAAAATTTGGTTTGTTGCGATCCAGGGCTGCTGACAATGCAGCACTTGATTCCGATTCTGATAGCGGGGAGAGTGCAGTCCAGACAGCCGTCAAGGCCTTCCGAAACACTCTGGGGCGGCTGGCTGATGTGCCTGAGGGCAAGGAGGCGGCTTTGCAGCCCGTCGTTTGCTCTGCTCTTGTTGCCAAGCTAGCACAGGTACTGTCGATGAAGGTTGGCGAGATCCAACCTACGAGATCAGCAGTCCAGTATGGCATGGATTCGCTCATTGCCATTGAGGTTAGATCTTGGGCCAGATACGCCTTTCAGATTGATTTACCCATCAATGATTTGACAAATCCATATAGTATCCAGGATCTGGCAGCTAGGGTTTCTCGAATGATTGTATGAGGCATTGGGATCTCTCCTCTGGGGGTTTGAATTTTACCACAGATCATGGGTTTCCTTTTTCTCATTTGATAGTTCACGTTTTCTGCTCTTGGATATAGTTTGGCTAAAATATTGGACAGACAGATCAGCTATATACACTCTTTTCGCCGATAATCTTAGCATATCTTTATTCATCTATTGTAAAGCCCTTTCCGTGGAGAAATTCTTTAATAATAACATTCGCCACGAGAGAGGAGGGCACCAAAAGTTTACCCATCTGAGGTTTACGCCCGAGTCCCTCACGGCTTACTGACCCCCCCAAAAAAGCAATATAACACCACAAACACACCATCCAGTCCCATTAAAGGATCTAGTTCAGAGACTCGATACTTATCTTGATATCATCCCAATCATCAAACCTCTCTCGTAAGGGAACTAGAAAAAATTTGTATCATAGACGTCCCATGGATGTCGCTGCATACAAGCCAACCCGGTCGATCCTTAGAGACGGTATAAGGCACCCATTTTGTGCTAAGTGTCGCAAACCACATGCTCTTGGTCATTGATTACACTCAGGGCTAGCTTCGCAAGTAACTTGCTCGAGAATGTAACCTTGCAGGTCTTGTTCAACGTGCGTCTTGTCCAAGCGGAAGACCTACTTTATTGTGGGAAGGGAAGATTCGGATGCAGAGGCTGAGGGCGACTTTGACGATACGGATGAACCATTAAACGGCTTTTGGGCACAAAAAGTTATTCTGGACGGCAATTGTAAGCATAAGGGCTCTCGGATGGAGGGGGCAGATAGCACTCACAGCGTCATGAAGGAATGGTATTGTGTATTGCCAATCTCTCTGCGCACTTCAGCCAGAAACGACTTGACTTCATCCGGAGTCCAGCCTAACGCTTGCGTATAAACAGGCATTGTTAATGGCTCAAGAATAAGCAGCCAGTTTTGCGTCATTAGATGGCCTATGCGCTGCAACTTCTTCCCAGGATAGCACGCATTTGTCGGCGCGCCATTTCTGGTCTCAATGACGTTCTCAAAGCCTGCTTCGCGTAGCAACGGCTTGAAATTATGCGGGTAGTATAGCGTTGTACCAAAATTGTGCATTCCTTGCTCTAGCAGATCATTCCATTTGCGGAATGCGGTGCCGTCCAATGAATGATTTGGTGACTGTAGAATTGCGATCCATTCCGTAAATTCGACCCATCCTCCAGGTTTCAGATTGTCGAAAGTCGTTTGGATTAATTTCTTCTTGTCCTGAATATCGCCAAGTTGTCGAACATGAATAAAGTCGAAGTTGCCACCGCCGGTGATGTTCCAATCGTGGGTAACATCCATTGTCATAAAGCTACAGTTGGATCTGGTATAAGGCGGCTGGACTGGTTCAATGTCCACGCCTATGACGGAACAGGAAGGATGTTTTTGGGCTGCCAACCAACGCCACGATTGTTAGCTTCAATAGCACAGGTGAGGTGGACACGAGTGGGAAAAAAAGACTTGCCGAATTCCTAAATACGGCAAAATTGCCAATGTCAGTAAAAGATGCGAATCATGACACTTGTTCAATGATAAGAACTTACCAATGCCCATGTTCCAGAGGCAGTGCCGATATCAAGAACCCGCTTCGGCCTTGATGAGATAGGTGATAAGTGAAGCTGCCCTCTAAAGACGTCGATAATGACGGTATGTTGAATGACTGGGGCGATCTGTCAGCAAGCACGGAAGCTAGAGAGTAGCGTGCCCGGGCCTCATACCATTTCTGTCTTGTTCTTGCTAAAACGAAAGAGTATTAGCATACGAGAAATTAAGATGCGCGCTATCGAAGAGTATGATGGGTGGGACGGGACGGGAACATACCTGGCTGTTGGGCACCAAGCCGTAACCTGTGAATTGTTTGGTTAATTCTCGGATGCCAATAGCGTAGCTTGTCAGAACCAGGGAGGAGGGAGAGACTAACGGACAGAGGATTTGGTAAACTTCTTGACGAAAGATTGGAAGAAACGTTTGGACCGTGACCCACTGACCCGAGTGGTGGAACTCCTTTGCCAAGTCAGCATGAGCAAACAGATGAACCAACCAACCAACCAACCTACCAACCAGTTGGTAGGTGATGCAGCATAATGGGTAACCCCTTACCGTTCCAAAGGCCGATAACTCGTCATGTATTCATCTGAAGAATCAGAAGAGTCTTCTAGATCCTCCTTGGTCCGTAGACTGCTTGGCTGATAAACGGCATGGTCTTCAAGCTATTTCTCAACAGTCAGTAAAGCAACGACAAATCGCAGTTTGGGTCAGGGAATTCCCACATCCTCAGGCCTGGCCCTTGCAGCCGCTGCCGGGGAAAGTGTTTGCCGGTCCCATCCACCTGAACGTCGGCTCATGGGTGTGCCAGGGATACCCCCGCTAGCCCCGCTCTGGATTTGGCTGTCGCTCGACACGCTAGAGGCATAGTTCGACGAGGAGGAGGCGGTGAGTGTCGACATCGAGGTTTGCTGGGCAGGGTGCCTTGCCATGGCTGATGACTGTAGGATTAGGGGGTTCGTGGACCCGCCGCCACTCCTCATTGAACTTGAGTCGTGCCCATTGTCTGTTGCGTTAGACATTGTTGTAACGCGGGCCGCGCCGAAGCCCAACCGTTTGTTCGTCTCTCTCTCTCTGATTATCTTATTAGTTTGACCTTGGCGTCCTTTCGAGGAGAGTGAAAAGTAGAAGAAAGAAAGAAGATGAGAAAGAAAGCGAGAAAGAAAGCGAGAAAGGCGGCAAAAAAAAGACGGTGATGGAGATGAAAATGAAGATCAAGAAAATGTCGGCAGTTAGGCCTTCGCTGGTCGATTTGCTGCAGGAGTTATGTTTGTGGTTCTGATGTCGTCGTGTCAAACGTCTCGAACCAATGGGTTGGAAAGTTCTGGATGGGGTCATGTTGCTCTTGTATAATTTCTTTCCCTGCCGTTCGGTACTGGACCCATCCTTGTTGTTGTCTCGTTCTCTCAGTGATCAGCCGAGTCTAGCCCCTGTCCGGCTAGCTTGGAACCCCTAACGCGTGTCTACTGATAGCGGATTAGGCGCATTCTCGCCTCGAGGGGTAGGTACCAAAAAACATGAGAATCGCCTACACTAAAGTCCGCCGATCTCCCACCATTTCGAGTCTCGTGTTTTTTGGGACCCCCTACTCCCGCTAGCTCTGGCGCTGTTTAGAGTTTGTCACATTTAATATTGATGCTGTGACAGCCACAAAGAGCAAAAAGATGCACTACCTAGTGT
The DNA here is from genome assembly GCA_030411635.1 of Fusarium sp. MBC 119. NCBI lineage: Eukaryota > Fungi > Ascomycota > Sordariomycetes > Hypocreales > Nectriaceae > Fusarium > Fusarium sp. MBC 119. The sequence goes on along the minus strand of JAPERM010000033.1, from coordinate 14,126 downwards.
GATCGGTGCCCTAGCCTAGGCACCTGAAAGTTGGTTTTTCACAGCCTAAATCACCTGGTAGGTCACGTGGTCCAGATCCTATCCTTTAAAATCGATTTCGCTGTCACTGATGGAAATAATAGAATGCCTTACAACACACTCTTTTCCCCCTGTCTACGGGATATTCCTGTTCAAATGCGTTTATTTAATTGCCTTTCATGCTATTCCTTTTATTCCAGCTCGTTTCTGGCGCATTATAGCGCCAAGTATAGTTGTGTCACATCTAACCAAGCAGACTAAGCAAATCTTGACCACTGGTGCAATGAGACAGCGTCGAGGATTGATCATGTATAAGTCAAGAGTACGAAAAGCTGGACTTCAACTATTCCACGACTCAATATTTGCTATAACCTTTTCTGCCCTGTCAAGTTTTGAAGCAGTTCCCACTCAAGGAATGGCGGCCTAACTCTAAATGTGATTTGAGTCCGACTCTTAGATGTCCCTTACCCCCCTCGATTAGCCCGAGCGTATTAAGGTACCAAGGCAGCCTCTTTCTTTATAGCAGCAGCCGATGTTTTGTCGCATGCTCTACTCTTGTGCGTCTAAGGGACGACGCCAGCGAGATGTTCTCAAGGCAATGTGCTCTTCCTCAGCGCCAAGATATCGTCTTTCCTCATTGATGAGACTGCTTGGCCTGAGCCCAACTAGGATTACTGCCTTTCCAGTGATTGCCTGCATGTTCGATACAATAAACTAATGTTCCCCAGGCAAGCATGAACGTGCGTTAGTTTAGTAGTGTACGGATGAAAAGATTACGACCCAGCGAGCCGAAAAGCCGTGTGACATTATGTGTGCAGCAAGCGCCATTCCTCCCGAACGCTTTTTCACTTTCCGAACTTCAAAGTTGATTGACGCACGTGAAAGCCTTGCCGTCAAAATTTGGAATGAGACAGGCCTGGATTTGTGTCTATGGAGGTCTTGTCACTGCAATGTGAAACAGTCGTAGTACTGCGTAAAGAGGGTTGTGGTTGTCTTGGCGATTGAGTCCCTGTGTGGAAAGGGTTTGAGCCTGGCGACAAGGGTGGTGTGATGAAACATGAACTAGGGATGAAACATGTCGACTGTTCACAAGTATGTATGATAAAGTGTCGGCAATTTTCCATGGATGTGTTTGAAGACCACTCCATTGGGCTGTGAAAGTACCAATTCATCTCGTCATTGATGATTCAATCTGTGGCTCATTCTCTCACAGTGGAATGTGGGCTGACTACCAGCCACCGGCGGTAACCCCGGCAATATAGGGTAGGAACGAGGTGGTCCTGCTACATCAACACAATTGCGGTTTTCATAAGAAAAGTCTTGTTTGGCAAAACAGCTACTCTGCATGGCGTTGAGTCTTTATGAATAGTGGTGGGATGTCTATTTGCCACAACTGCATGCAGGGTGGTTTAAAAGAACAAAGTCAACAATACCGGTATTGGGTCAGAACAATGATGATAACAATGCTCAGGAACCCAATGTGCTTTGTTTTCTTCTTTATATGTGTTTTCACCTAATAATGCTCATACTCAAAATAAAGTGCTTCCTGCCAATACCTTATGTACAGAAATACTTAATTAACTATGTAGACTTGATCTATTTTAACGCGAGACAGATAAAATTATCGGATCAAAATAACAAATTTTTGTTTTGTCAGCAGGAGTGGACCATCTTGCACCGAGACTGACTCTACTGGTTCGCGTTTTATTGGAGCGGTTAAAAGTCTAGCTCAGGTGACCTGACTTTACCCCAGACCAAGGCCCAACTAGACCTCTATTGTCCATGCCATACAATGGCGTGCCGTGAGGGTGGGGTCTTGATCAACCTCCTCAACCTCGTCATTCGACATTGCATTGTAATCACGACATCAAAATCCCCAAGACCCAACGTTTACCGCGCTTTCAGAGCCATTGAGGCGCTCTCCATATAACTCAAGATGGAAAAGTTTCAATGTTCCCAATGTCCGAGAAGCTTCAAGCGACCGGAGCACTTGAAAAGACACGAAACTGGCCACGACACGCTTAGGCGTTTCACGTGTGACATTTGCCACAAGAGCTTTACTCGCAGGTAGCCACGATATTCATGGTAGATTCTTCTAGTTGTTAACATTTCTGAAGCGATATCCTATCTAAACATGTCGCCATTCATAATCATCCTACGACTGCAACACTGGTACCTTCAAGACGCGACATGGGACGACGTAGAGCTTGCCTGGAATGCGCTAGAGCACGAGAAAAATGTTCCAGGAACACTCCTTGTCAGCGATGCTTGGGGAGATCCCTGAATTGCATCTATCCCAAATCTCAAAGCAAACCACCAATAGCAGTGCCTCCTTCTCAGCCGGGCAACGCGGGTGATACTTCAAATGCATTACTCCTCCATCCAGACGTGAGCTTGAATCTCGGACGCAACGTGCAACCCATACCTTCAGATTTGCAACTGTCGCTATCGCCCGAACAAAGTTCAAACTCTCAACCAAGCCCGTTCCTCGAGAAGAGTGGCAATGTCACACAACCACAAAACTTCGAGTATGATCTGGCCGCTTGCGATATAGACTGGGACTTTCCCATGAACTGGCTGCCCTATAATAATGAGATTGAGACCAACTACTGCTCTATACTTGGACTTGACACAAATCTCCCTTCAACAGCATCACTCGACCAGTCTTCTGCTGACGATCCGATAATAAACAAAGCAGTCTCGGATTTACCTGTGATTGATGCTGGCCCACATCGCCTGCCTGCCGCCACATCACTTTCTCCAGGGAGTACTTTGGCCGTTTCTCCTCAATTAAGTATGAGCTCCGATCGCACTATCCCAGGAGATTTGTATGCAACGAGCTCAAACGGCGCCCGGAGGCCTTGCACCGCTAAGTCGAAGCAGCTATTTCCTCCGCCGGATCTCCGAGAATATAAACAGCTATCCTCTATTTCGCAAGACTCTAGTCTCCACCTCCATGAAAGCAGTAATACGGCTTTCCCAGACTTGGACCGTCTTATCGTCGAAGGCATGGAAGGCTACCGAGAACCGGCATTAACAGAACCGGTTTATCGCAAGATATATGATGCCTTCACACATACGTGTCTTGACTCAGCCGTATTTCAGAATCACTATACTTCTATCAGGTTCCCTTCTTTGATGATACTCGACTACTGCACGAAGCTCTTTTTTGAACACTTCAACCCTATCTTCCCACTTGTGCATCCTCAACTGACCGACTTGAATACAAACTGGGTCCTCACCTTGGCAATCTGTGCAGTTGGAAGCCAGTACTCAGCCACTAAGGAGATCGATGCATGTGTTCTACCTTTTCATGAGTTTCTCAGAAGAGCGTTGATCATTCAGTTAGAGAAGTCAGAGCTGGATCTCCCTCTCGCACAAGCTCTTGTTTTGAGCCAAGTCGGTCTGCTGTATTACGGTGGAAAAGATCTCCAACATAATGCTTACCAACGAGTCGGCAACTTACACAATGTCATAAATTTCTACCGTCGCCGTTCTAATACACAACTCGAAGTTCCCACACGAGATCGTCTTAACCAAACTCAGCCGGACCTTCAAGCTGAATGGATGATTTGGGTTGAAGGAGAGACTCTGCGAAGACTTTGCTATTTCATTTGGGTAAATTTCTGTCACATCCCTTTCGTCACCTTTTCGATAAAAGATCCAACTAACGGTGTTGGTAGTTATTGGATCGCATGGGATGTTACTTCTTCGACGATCACCAAACTGGTACTTTCGATGTTGACGATATCGATTTGCCACACGACGGGCTTTGGGCTCAGACATCCGCCTCTGACTGGGCTACAACATATCGACGGGTCGAAGGTATGCTTTCCACCTATGACTTTACATGTATCAAGTTGATTGACCTATCTCGTGAAGAAAATCCTTCGCTAGCACTTGCTGTCAATGAGCTTTTCCGCGAGCACACCGCCAAAACCGACTTGGGAGAATTTTCCCGAGTGCTTCTTCTACACGCTGTATATCAGGAATATTCCACTGTCACAAACTACTGCAAAAGGCCATTATCAACATGGATGCCACAGAACAACCCCGAACGTCACAGTGATGACTCGGATTTCCTCCGTCTTTCCGACTCTAATTGGCGGAACGCTGCTCTCGACTGCGTGGATACCCTTCACTGGGCAGCTAACGCAACCATCGCCTCCTTGTTAGGAGCAGAGCACCCTACAGTGCTACATCTACACTTTTCTCGAGTTGTGCTGCTGGTTCCGAGGAACGCGATAATAACGTTAGCTAGATACCTCAACTCTCCAGAGCATTTCAGGAAGTCTGCCACCAGCCAGCAAAAAGCGTTGAAAGCTGAACGGGAAATCTCAGAATGGGCGCAACAAGATGGGGTAGGTATTGTAGGTTCAAAGACATCATTTAGAAACTAACAGGAATCCAGTCAAAGGCTCGACTCGCAGCCTTACATTGCGGATGCTTTCTGTGGCACGTCCGGCGTTATGCAAAAATGACGTTTTATGAACCACCTTGTGTCTTCTGGTCCACCTTGACATTATGGGCTTACAGCGTGTACTCATTCAAGGCAAGGAGACTGCAAGAAGAAATGCGCAGTGGGAGTGTGACACGTCAAGTATCCCCCGATAATACGAACCCAGCATTGTTCGATGATGACAACCCGACTTTCATACGACTGGATCGACCGAACGACGATGAAATGGTGCAATTGTTTGTCCGAACCGGGGTTCTTAAGGCCTATATCAGTGGCGTTGGCGATATATACGCACCCACAGCACCACCTAAGATCTTACAGGAAGGCAGGAGAATTCTTGAATCAGTGTCTTTGGCGTGGGGAAGAAGCAGAGAGTATTTAGATCTTCTACAAGCTCTTGGATAATTTCTCAATATGATGTCTGAGCTAGAGAAATCATCCTATTGCTAGGCTTTACACTTAGTTCAATGTCTCTTCAACTGAACTGACTTTCAAGAGTCTTGCGCTGGGAGCAACAGGAAGTGTCACTAGAAGGTGACCAGAGATGTCCCAATCATATGACCCAGAGAATAGTTTGGGAAAGACGCATTCAATCTTTACGTGCTTCCCTTTGAGTCTGGGAATTGGAAGTCGTTGCTTATCTTCTCCGTCCTGTTCTCCAGCTCTCCATGCAGCAATGTATAAGTTCTCACCAGTGTCCATACCCAACGTTTGCCAGTCAGCTTCCCAGGTAGGAAGCCCAAGCGGCCAAAAAGGACTTGCCTCTTTGAGGTGGAGTCTAGTCTCCTTGTAGATGCCTACAGCATCTCGGACAAGCTCGCTTTGGCTATCAGAGAGCTTGGCCAGAGCTCCGGATAAGTGAATTCGACCTAGCAGGCTATTGATTAGAGTAAACGCATTCAGCTCATCAGACCATCCGGGCTGAGGATACGCCCACGTCGCACTCTGTTCGGGACAAACTGCTGTGGGTACGGCTGCTGCAATTGAGGCATATAACACCGGATCCTCTTGGTCGCTGGTACTCTGTAGTGGATGACACGCGAGCATGGCATAGTCCATACGCTGGCCGCCTGAGCTGCAATTCTCAATGATAAGTCCAGGATGAGAGTCAAGTAGTCCGTCGATCCAAGTTAGATATGCTCGATTATGCTTCAAAAGCCCATCTCCGGGTGACGATGCGTTGACATCGGTTCCTTGGGTGATGTCGATGTTGTAGTCAAACTTGAAGTACCCAACGCCCAAGTCTCGTACTAAATGGTGGATGATGGCATTCATTCGGGAGATTACTTCCGGATGTCTGTAGTCGAGTTGGTATCGTCCGTGTTCAACGAGGCGTTGTCCATTGCGTTGAAAGAAGGCCTCGAGTGGCAGTGTCTCCGCGGCAGGGCATTTGATCCCCATGACCTCGGTCTCTAGCCAAAGACCCGGCACCATATCGGCGTCCCGGATCTTGGAAATCGTCCTATCCAAACCATTTGGAAAACGACGTTTGCTCGGAACCCATTCGCCGACAGTCTCCCACCATCCACTGTCGTCAGAGTACCAACCACAGTCGATAACAAAGACTTCGGCTCCGGCAGTCTTTGCAGGAGCAATCAAAGCCTCAACTTTCTCGGCTGTGGGATCGCCCATGAGACAATTCATGTAGTCGTTAAAAATGACAGGAAGATCAGAATTATCCCAGTGCGGTCGTCGAATCAGTCGCCGGTATGAGGTTAGCGATGCAAATGCCGAGGTAAAATCTCCAGGGACCACCGCCAAAGCAGCCGGGACACTCTCAAAAACCTCTCCAGGCTCGAGTTTTCTGCTCCAGGAGTGATTTTGATCCGTGGGACCGGTTGCGTTGACGTAAAGACTCTCCTTGTAGTCGCCAATCTCCCATTTCCAAGACCCATTATGCTCGATCTGCCACAAATATGACAAGCTGCCGTCGGTACGACTGAGCCCACCCATTGGAAGATATCCTCCAGTTGAGAAACTTCCTTGGTTCGAGACAGTGAACTGAGCACGGGAACCACCACTGATGCCCGACCGTGCGATACCAACCTGTGGTAGTGTACGCTGCTGCCATTGGGCCTCGCGGAACCAGTTATTGTGCGCAAAATGAACATCCCAGTCCTTCCACCACGCTCTTGCAGGCGCTCCGAGTCCGCCATAGACCAGCGATGAGACTGCTTGCAATGTCTGGGCTTGCTCTCCATTATTCGCTACAATAACTCGAGATCGAATGACAGGTGCGTCACCATAGACTGAAAAACGTGTAGTGACTGTTAGGTTCGTCATCGGGTCGCATGTCACAATCTCCAGGGTCTTCTCGCCTGTGCCGTCATGCTCATTGTGGGAGACATAGCGCAGGCGTTGGCTGAAGTAGCTCTCAAGCTGGCGTTTGGATGTACCGAATTGGCTACCTTCTCCGGCCAGACGTATCTCATTTAGACAGAGACTTGATGCGCCCTGAACTGAATCGTCTTCATTTCGAGAGCCAGCTCTGGAAGATAGAGGTCCGACTGAGCGCAGATAAATGTGCTGGTCATCGTCAATGTCGAGCTGGACACAAAGGCCACCAGCAACCCAATGTATCAGGCGCTTCTTGGTATATTCAATTCTGAACATTTCTGGTCCTGGATTAACTCCGTGGGTTGGATTATCAAACTAAGCCATGTACAAAATAAGCGTAAACTCGCAGAGGAAAACGAACACGCGAACCAAGGCCCAAGCCACCAACTAAATACCTGCATTGATACCCCAGCTCCAGGCGTGGGACAAGAACAATAAACCCACTCGCATACATAATCCATACTTGATGGACATCGTGTTATTGATACTAATAACCGACAACACCTGTGCTGCCTCTGTCTGATAGAAGGACGGAAAACAGTTTCCGACAATGGAGGGGCAATCCCCGGTGGGATGTTTTCACGCTTTGGTAACTCCCACCGGGGGAACAAACACAGCACAGTATTTGTGATTGAAGCGATCCAGTAAAGTCAATAAGCCAAGATATGGCCTTGTTATTTGATTTGAGCGCATTGAATGTCTATCACGACCCCGCACGGAAATAATTTGATCGACAGTCATCCCGGATGATCTTATTTTTTTACAGCCCGGTTAGCACTTAGAGATGGGGAATGATGAAATGAGCTACAGGTAAGCTGGACTGAACAGTCATTGTAAAGTTCTATATCCATGGCTTTAGCTTCCTATTCTGGCCTCGAAAGCGTCACCTCAAACGCAAAGGCTGTTGTCGCCTCTTGATGCTCCATGCGAAGTCTTAGCTTACCATCCTTGACCACTTCTTTAGTCTCTCCCAGGCATTTTGGTCCATCAACCTGTTGGAATTTGTTCCCATCCGCGATTTCAAATGCCAAGATCCTAACTTTGACTTCTGTGGCCGCATGCAACCCAATAAGGTCTACCTCCCAGTTGCCCGGTCTTGAGCGTGTGCCAGCCAGGATACGAACGACATCTCTCTCCCTCGTGGCGTAAACATCAACCAACCCATCCGCAGTTGGAGTGGTCTTGAGACGCTGACCCTTCATGTTCGAAGCGTAGTACTTGTATACTTGGTATTCGGCTGATGGCCAGTACCCTTCCCCTTCGATAGCATAGCGGTCATTGCTTGCGTTGGGTTTGCTTAGAAGCCCTAACAGTTATCAGTAACAAATTAGAACTCTGCGTGGATAAACTCACCTGCAAGGAAGTCGTGAAGTGCTCCGGCTATAGCCCAGTTGCCCCTTAACCCGTGAGCGTTTTCGCGTTCAAGGCCAGCAATCCACCAAGCGCCTCCAGAGGGAACCTGCTCTCCGTAGACGGCATACTCGTTGATGTTGATGTCTTGTGCCAAATCAAGAGATATGTCGAACTTGAACAAGACTTCTCGAAATGAGGCGACCGCGTTTGCCATGTCGGTAGAGTCATCGCCGTTCTCCATATGCCACGACCATTGGTCAGGAAGACTATCATGCTTAGAATGGGACAGAAAGCCTGTCCACCATTCATGGGATATTGAAGGGACAGCTGACATGCTTGGACCGGTTATCCGCACTGAGGGAAGTTTTTCTCTGTGGCTATGTTAACAAACTCCCATCAGTAACGCTTTTGCCAGAAAACAAACCTAATATGCTTGTATGAGCGAGACCACAATGCCAGCCATTGCTCTTTCGAGCGAGCCCAAAAGAACCTCAAATCGGGCTCATTCCAAATATCTATAACAAGCGCTTCCGTCATATCAGACATTCGGATATCATCAAGGGTTTGCTCGAGAAAGGAATCCCATTTTGTCCAATCGTCGTTGTCCCCAGGGTATTCGAAATCTTCGGACTGTCCACCATCGGCACCCCATGCTGCAGGCAGCAAATAGATGAACTTGCCTCCATGCTTGCGAGTCGTATTGTAGTTGCTTAATGCTGATGCAAAGCGAGCCTGGAAATGAGTTAGTCAACTCCAGCAGATCGACATATGGCTATCAACTACCTTATAATCTCCAACGCTGACGGCATATCCCTTTGTATTTGGAAGTTGAGATCCACCTCCTCGACCGTAGTTGAAGCCGATGTCCTTGTAAAACGGATCAGGGATCTGATCGGGCTTGTCTGGTATTCCGTACAGGATACCAGAGGCCAGGTGGCGAGGAGGCCCCGTTTGGACACCCAAGTCTACAGTAGCCACCCCGGTAGCAGCTGGCTTTGCATTCTCGGCCGTCGAAGGCAAGCTTCGCAGCAGGGACATGTACTCTTCTGGCATCTTGACACGACTCTCACTGGCGCAAATTTGCTCAGGCTACTTCCGCCTGCTGAACTATCCATATATAGTCACGCGTCAGGCCAAGACCCCGGTCTAACTCGAGCGGGGATTGTCCGGTGGGATATCCGGTGGGAGACCTTGACTCATTGGTGCGCGGCCCACTAGTAACCCCCCGGCAAAATGTACTCGAACCATATGGCTTTCCCCATGGGGTCTCAGATTTCGCTAAGGTTAGTAGGTGTTGTGATGGAGCTAATACTTAAATAAGGCCTGAGACGCATCGACTTGTTTTATCCTATTCATGACCATTCTTCTCAAGAGTCGTTTTCGCTAAAGGCTCGCAATCTACTCGTTATCCACCATGGCTCTCCCGGGCGAAAAGTCCGCCAACATTGATCATGTTGAAGAGGAAGCCAATTTCGACTCTCAGAAAGAATGGAGCCACATTCAGGGTCAACAGGGCGCCGACATCGACCGTAACATGACGCTATGGCAAGCCGTCAAGGCATACCCTGGCGCCATCACATGGTCGTTCCTGTTGTCGTCCTCAATTATCATGGAAGGTTATGACATTGTCCTCATTGGTAACCTCATGGCCCAACCAGCTTTCCAGAAGGCGTATGGGAGCTGGTACGGAGATGACCTCGGCTGGCAAATCTCTGGACCGTGGCAGGCTGGACTCGGCAACGCAACTGCGATTGGAACTATTATTGGCGCTTTTGCCAATGGCTGGCTCACTCAGCGTTTTGGTTATCGGCTCACACTTTGTGCATCCCTCGTCGCCATCACCGGCTTGATCTTCATCACCTTCTTTGCCCAAAACCTTCCCATGCTTCTCGTTGGTTCTACACTCTGCGGCCTCCCCTGGGGTGTCTTCGCGACTATGGCTCCAGCCTACGCCTCTGAGATCTGTCCTATGGCTCTGCGAGGTTATCTTGCCAACTATGTCTGTCTCTGCTGGGCCCTTGGTCAGCTTCTAGCTGCAGGAGTCCTCTTTAGCTTCTCAGATAACGCCACACAGTGGGCGTACCGCATTCCCTTCGCGATTCAGTGGATATGGCCCATTCCTCTTCTCATCATTCTATGGTTCACTCCCGAGTCACCCTACTGGCTCGCCAAGCGCAACCGCCTTGATGAAGCAAAGAGCGTCTTGAGGCGCATCTCAGCAAAGGGCAAAAAGACTGATGAGGACCTTGATAAGCAGCTTGCCATGATTGTACACACGAACAAGATCGAAAGCGAGCATACCAAGGGTTCCAGCTACCTTGACTGTTTCAAGGGCATTAATCTCCGCCGTACCGAGATTGTCAGTTTTGTGTTTGTCGCGCAGAATACAACGGGCGTTGGTATTGGTGGTACGCCTACCTACTTCTTCGTCCAAGCAGGCGTCGACCCCAGCAACTCGTTCAAGTTCGCAACTGGCGCCCTTGGACTTGCTTCGGTCGGAGTAATTATCTCTTGGGCCCTTATATATCGCATTGGTAGACGTACCTTGTACGTTTGGGCTTGCGGAGCTTGTACCCTACTTATGCTTCTCATCGGGATCCTCGCTAGTGTTCCCCAGACTCAAGCTGTGAGTTTCGGTCAAGCTGGTGTTGTGCTCGTGTGGGAGATCGTCTTCTACGCGACAATTGGTCCTGTGTGCTACGCTATCATTGGAGAGATCCCGGCTGTGAATGTCCGCAGCAAGAGTATATGCTTGGCCCGAATTGCGTACTATATCTCGCAAATTCTGAACAATACCTACGGTCCATATATGATTAACCCTACCGAGGGCAACTGGAAGGGCAAAGTCGGTTACTTCTGGGTAAGTCTTAACCCTTTCATGTACTTGAAGATTCTCTAACTGTTGCTACAGGCTGGACTTTCTCTGTTGACATTTACCTGGGCCTACTTCCGTCTTCCTGAAACTAAGGTAATTAGCTCACAGAACAAATCAGTAGTTTTTCATCAGCTAATATATTCAAGGGTCGAACGTTTGAGGAGATCGACATTCTTTTCGCCAATAAGACATCAGCGAGGAAGTTCGCTGAGACAAAGGTCGACGCTTACGCTTCTGACTCGGAGGCCCGCATTGTTAAAGAAACCGATGTTTGATAAGGCCAGCGACAGTGAGTGGATTATCAGGAATGAGTTTTGCGACTATCCACGACATCAGAAAAATGAAGGATATATCTTTAGCTTTGCTACAGTAACAATAAACAGTTTGATCGTGATCATTATATTGAGCGGCTTCCCCAGGACGACCTATTCTGAATAGCGTGACACTGAAGCCTGCCTTGTCCATAACCTCAAAGGACTATACAATAAAGGCATACATGGCTCTAGGGTTATTACATGAGATTAAGGGCCTATGATTAACACTCTCACCATGCTAACTTGATTAACAGTAACCAATGCTCATTTGGCGCGCTGGAGGTCACGAAAATAGTGTAATGAGGGGATATCCAGCCAAGAGGTAGCTATTTGAAAGGGGAAGAGGATGGCTGGAAAAAAATACCAGCTCTGAAGGTTCGAGTTGAACAGGGTTGGGTGTTGAGAAATGATGAGTCGACACGTACTCGTCGCCATCACGCTGAACCACAGCCTATTGGAGGGAAAATCCCGAAGTTCTAGGTACTAGAAGATCATGTGCAAGGAGGCAACCATCCGAAACACCCCGGCAATTACATATATATGTAGGAAAAATTGCCAGTTAACCAGACGGCCTTGACGTTACAAGGAAGGCGGATAAGAAGATCAATTTCGGAACTTTGGTAAGAAAATAGTATGCCTGCGGCACAATCGGTAAAACAGCCAGTCAAAATTACTCCTGAGCCGCGTACCCGTTACCCACAGGTCAGACAATCCACAAGCAAATCAGACAACAAGACACATCCTGGCAAGTTCACTCAGACAAGGAATATTCATCGCGTTCTTATTGCATAGTGAGTAACGACATGATCAAACTTTGTTATCGATCGGCTAAATCGGCATTATTTGAAAGCCATGCGTAGCATGTCAGCATCGGCTAATGAGCAATGACGCATTTTGAGGCGCAGGGTATTAAGCCGTAAAGAGTAACTCATTCGATTTCTCAAACAACAAATCAGCGCCGCCAACCTAATTTACGGATAGTAGGCATTTGGGTCTTCGACTCCTTATACTATGAACCAAAGAGGCAAGACATTCGAGCATGTCTAGATGTGGGACGTCAGCTTACCACAAGACCTGACTAGCTGATATTGTCAAAGGTATTTAAACGAACGGTGATGCCAGTTCATATCGAGAAAAATTGAGCTTTCAATTCTTATTGTCTTAGACTAAGCGTTCAACATCGACAAACTTGAATATACCTACTTCCACCATTTAGAATGCTTGCCCTACAGCACATAGCAGCGCTGGGCGCTCTTCTTATTGTGGTACTTTTCACCTTGAAGAACACGACTGTTTCAACCTTGGCTAACACGCGAGATTGCAGGTAGTTAACGCTCAAGACACAACTGCATATCCGCCGAATGTCACTATTACCAACACTACCACGTCAATGCATCCTCTCAGTAATGACACTGAGTTTGCTTTCATTTTGAGCGAGTATCTTTCACTCGCCAATGAAGGTGGGAGTGCTACAGGAGAAGTCCTGCGCGCCGCCGCCGTGATCGAACCCAACAATGGCGAGAGTTGGTATCGCGAGTTCAAATTTCTTGCCGACAGCATTCAAGCCCAGGCAGTAAGAGCAGAAAAGGCCAAGTCCTGGGTGTCTGCTCGTTCAGCTTATTTCCGATCGTCATCTTACTATCGAGCCGCCGACTTCTTCTTGCATGGCAATCAATCCGACCCCAGGATCGACATACTTTGGCAAAAGCAGAATGCAAGCTTCACAAAAGCCGTCAATCTTCTTCCACGACCACCAACCTTTGTTCAATTGAAAGCAACAAACTTTACTGTTCCTGCCTACTTTTATCCAGCTAATCCTCAACTGCCTGTTGGAAGAATGCCACACAACAAAAAACGCATCCCCACAGTCATTGTTGGAACAGGATACGATGGTTCCCAAGAAGCACTCTATCACAGCAGTTGCCGCGAGATCATCGAACGTGGCTGGAATTGTATTACATATGAAGGCCCAGGACAGCCTACAGTGCGTAGACAGCAGAAACTCGGCTTTATCCCAGAATGGTGGGAGGCCGTCACGCCGGTGGTGGACTACGTTCGTAGTCGTCAAGATACTGATCCTGAGAGAGTTGCTTTGATAGGAGAATCTTTTGGCGGTCTTCTTGCGCCGTTGGCTGCGACGCGCGAACATAGACTGGCTGCTGTGGTTGCTATTGATGGAATGCTCAGCCTCCAACGCGCTATCCTCGAGCAGTTCCCCGCAGCTTTGACTAAGCTCTTCCTGTCAGGAAACGGCACAGCATTCGACGAGGAGATACTGGGACTTCTCAAGAATCCAAAGATCCCTACTGCTCTCAGTTGGGCCTTCAATCAGGGAATGTGGGCTTGGAACACCAAAAGCCCATTTACGTGGCTGTCAAGTGTGGGGGACTTTCATCTCGATGAGAAAAGCCTCGCCAAGATCAAGTGTCCCGTCTTTGTTGCATCTGGAGAAGATGACAAGACAGCTCCCCAGCAGCCAGAGGAGATGGCCAGGGCCTTGGGAAAGCAGTCGCACTATTTCTTGTTTAAGACTGAGCTGGGCGCCGGAGAACATTGCGCGCTTGGTGCTGAACAGCAGCTTGCTCTTGAGACACTTGGCTGGCTTGATGAGATATTCTCTAAAGTAGAAAGCTAATTGAGGCTGTATAACTTATTCAGCTTAATAAAAACAGTATAACCCAGATTGTATTTAAGTGCTAGGTATTCTTTTAAAGATTTTTTTAATAATAAGCCTTATCTATATTATTAACTATTTAGAGATATAATATTC
>JAPERM010000032.1:0-73962 GCA_030411635.1 Fusarium sp. MBC 119 | reverse complement strand
CAAGATTGAGCAGACTCAGGCGTTTAGAACGACGTTCAATATCCTGAATCTCTGCTTTTCTCTCTCGTCGGAGTCTTTTTGTCTTGTCCGCCCCATCGGGAGCAGTATTGGCCGCGGGACCGCTTCGGGTCAGCTTTTTGATCAACTAGCAGATAGACCAGGATGCTTGGGAGTCGAGGCCGGAAGTTGGTTCGTGTTTTCCGCGGCGGCGCTGCTACCCTCGCCCGTGGCGGTCCCAATTCCGCTGTTTACTTTGCCACCTACGAGTACATCAAGCGCAAGATGACACCTCTTGATCCTGCCACCGGAAAGCCCAGCGGTCAGCTTAGTCTCAAGGATATCACATGCGCCGGTGCCGCCGCCGGAGTCGCCTGTGGATCCCCGTCTTCCCCGTCGATACTGTCAAGTCCCACCTACAGACTTCTGAGGCTAAGGTCACCGTTGGCAGCATTATTCGCGAACTCTACGGCAAGGGAGGTGTCAAGGCTTTCTTCCCCGGTTTCGCTGAGAGCAAGTCATTCCCTGCCCTTGTTGGCACTGGTAACAGTCTGGCTTCTGCTGAGATCCCAGGTAAGAACGCAAAACATTCGCTATTCGGAATAAGACGCTGACGATATATGATAGGCTGCTCCAAAGTTAATGTCCATATCCACCCCCGCGCTATGGAGCTGTTTGCCGTAATTTCCACGAGATGACCTATGGGTACTTCCTACAGCACTCCAACAGCGTTATGTCCTTCTCAGCAGCGAGGCCATGGTGCACATGTGCGCCCACCTGACTATTCCTGCGAATGTCTATCATAACCGACTGACTCATCCTCTTGGAGGAGTCAGCATTGAATTCTTGTAACGCGGTTTGCTTACGCTGTCTCTTGTTGAAGATTTGCAACGACGGGGCTCAAACCGATACAAATAACTGAGCTATGATGGGTCGAGTGCGATGAAGGCAGGGAGGCTTGCACCAACTGGTGAGGAGAGGTCATGGGAAGGAAGAGGAAAAGGGAAAACCAGAGAGACGGTGGAGTATATGAAGCATGAACGGAGGTGGAGGAGGGGCTTGTCTGAGGTGAGTGGCAACCTCACTTGCTTGTAACGCAGCTTCAGCTGGCGAGCCCGTGTTTTGGTGTTACTGTTGGCTAACCATTAGCAGCACCAGTGGAAGCAACTGGCGAAAAAGAGGATTCACTTTTGCTTCAGTGATGAGATTGAGGTCCGGAAGATTTCTGGTGAAATTAGACGAACGCCGGGGGATAGTTTAAAGTGAAATCTGAACTTGCTAGGTAGTGGATGTCCTGAGTTTGTACCAATGTCATTGTGCTCATGGCTTCCACGGCTATCTCTCCAAGGCCTCGCAGAACACTAAACCGGCATTACTATAGGAGGATCGCCACTCGAGACTGATGCGTGAGCTTTCAAGAGCTGTGACAGAACAACTTGAGAATGTTGGCCTCAGAAGCGCTCAGAGGCGAAGTGAAGGGAAGGCACTTGCAAGATCAAAGGAAGTGGGAGACAATCCGCTTTCGCGGTTCAAGGTGAACTCCGGACTGCAGGCACCGGCGGGATGTCTCGGGGACACAAACCCCTGCTTCTAACGAATCAAAGCCGATCCCGACACCGAAAGCGATTGCTATGAAGAAGCTGCACAGCGAGCATGTAGCTAGCTCCAGGAGATGCATCTAAGCCCATGGCTTCGCCTCATGATAGCTAAAGTTTACTGTTATTCGGCGGTGAATACTTTAATGGATCTCTCGCTTAGTTCTATAACGACTTGAACATCTATAACATCAACCGCGATAAATGGCGCTGTATTACTTTACCTAATGCTTTCCTGCCGCGATCCGGTCATACTTGGACCAGAGCCGGTAATCCCAACCAGGTCCATCTCTTTAGTGGAGAGTTCTCTTCTCTCAATCATGGTACCTTCCACTTTTACTCGGACTTTTGTAGACAAGAGCATGCGACGAGGGAGTCAATAAAAATCGAGACCAAGGGCAAGGACAAGAGTCCTTTTGCGCGAAGTGGTCATCGAATGACTTACTCCACCGAAGAAGTCGTTGTTCAGGGCTCCTGATGGACAAGAGGCTTTTTGCCGTTGAAAAACCAGTCAGTCGTGCCATACACTGTAGATGTCACCAAAGTTGGGAACCATAAGCTCGCAACACCATTCTCTTCTATTTCACTGAATCGTCCTTCTTCGAGTGCATGCCAAACAACACTGTCGCCTATAACCAGAAAGAAACCCTTGTTCTAGAAGATGGAGAAAAATGAGACCTGACACAGAAGGGGAGTGAAAACAGATTAGAGCGGGAGACATGGACACGCTCTTTATTAAAGCTGTGATTTACACTTACTCCCATCTCCAATTAGAAAGATGGGATCCACTATCCCCTAGAACTCTAAAGAATGTTTCTTCAGGGTAGCCCACAACTTTCTTCTGAAATCTGTTCCCACGGGACGATTTCTTCTTTGGGGAAACACTTCTTGGAGTATACCATCGTGGCACTGCTCGGCAGAGAAACCGTGGCTGTCGCTCTCCAGCTCGGGGGATTCAGGGAAACCGAGATAGAGGGTATTATTGAGGGCTTCGGCGGTGCGAAACGGGCGGCCTCACAAGCAGTTCAAGCTTGGAGGTGAACGCGTGGCAACATGTCACAATTCTGAGCCTCCCTACTGCAACTTTGTTCTCTCAGACTTTATCCGACTTCGATTTCTCGGCGGTTTTGACCGAGGGGAAGTCATCATTATCGTCATCCATGAAACTCTTCTTTTTAGGCTTAGGTGCATCATCGTCGTCTTCAGCTGTGGACTGGGGCTCGAACGATGGCTCAAAAACTTGCGGTAGTTGCCGGCAAGGCGAACGAACCTGTAAACCTGAAGGCAAGGATTCACTGTTACCATTACATGACTCTGTGAGTCATAACTCACCGATTGCATGCCGAAGCAATTTACACATGCTTTTTTAAACCGGGCGGAAGAGATTTCATCCTCCTAGGATAGCGGCAACAGCCCGTCGCCCGACCATTTCCCGGCTGCGACTTAGTTTGCTCTCTCATGATTTCCTTTTAGGCGCTCTCTGAACTGGCTCATTTCAGTTTGGTCTCACGTGTTGCATTTCTCCGATGGTCAAGCGAGAAGGATGCAAGTGACTGGGTGCAAGTGATTGGGCACCAGTGTTGAGCTTGAACCGCCTGATAGTAGATTGCTATCTCTGTTGCTGATGCGGCAACTTGACATGGCGCTGTACAGTTCGCTATCCAGTTAGCAGTGACGAATTTGCGGTGGCAATGGCGGTTGCTATTGGTTAACAAACTGAGCTGGCGCGGGGTTATAGTTGGGTTAGTTAACAAAGCAGAATCTCAAGCGGCAACTATTGCAAATGAGACATTTGCAAGTATTCGTATGGTAATGGCTTGCCACGCATAACCAGATAATTGACAGGTATCGAGATTTCATCGAAAATGCCAAAAAGCACGCTCGAGCCACAAGCCCGCTGACTTCGCTCCAATTTGGCTTGACCGTAGAGCTTGCCGCTGGGAAATGTGTTGTCAAGGCCAGTGCCCTTGCTGACGCCGCTGTAGGAAGAGGGGAGAGGCCTTTGCGCCGGTTTGCTGCGAGGAGAGAGATGATGCCGTCAATCTTCTTTTCTAGCTAAGCGACTCTTCTATGTCGTTCGTTAGTGATAAGTTATCTGAGATGAACAAGTTACTTACGTTGACCTTCTGCGCTTCTTTCGTTGTGTTGTTTCAGGTACATGCATTCGTCCGTGCAGCGTTCTTCGTTGGGGTTGTTGCATTCGGCTTTGCCATTGAACTTGTATGTTTTTGCATCACAGCATAGATTGTCGCCACAGGTGTCTTCTGGGCCACAATCGCAGTCCTCACCCTCTTCGATGATTCCGTTACCGCACTGCTGGCCTGAGATGGTCTTGACATTTTTGTTATCTGTGAGACATTTCGTGTTCACGATGCGCTTGAAGCCTGAGCAGATGTCGCCGATACTGCAGGGTGAATATGAGGGCGCATCAGGAAACTAAAATAGAATCATACAAGTGTTCTTGTCAAAATACCTGCCGTCCTTCAATACCAAAAAAGAATTTGCCGACGGATTTACAGCGGCAATTTACGGCACTTGAGACAACACTTGATATCAACACCGACCCAGCAGTGTACTCGCGAGAAGAGCTTGATGGATTTGCTAATTGCTTGACGTCTTTAGCAGTACTCGCCTATTCTCCGATCTCCAAATCATCAAGAGGATCAGGGTCAAGCCACCCAGAGTCACAATTCCGAGGATGTTGAATCTGAAGGATAGACGATAGGAACTCGTTAGAATGAATGGTAGCTGGCGGCTGGACAGGGTCGAATGGGAGGACGACGAAGGCTTTGTGAAATTTGCGCTTCGAGAACTTCCTCCAGGTCCTGTTTCGAATCGGTACTGAAGAAGTGACGTCGACACCAGGACCATGCCAGGCATATTCCATGACTGGAACACCTCCAGCTAAGTCCTTCAGACTGTTCATAGCATTTCAGTCTTTCCACTTCAACAGAAGTCATCTACAAGGCATCACTGCATGTGCCATAAACCTAACATCTTCACCGTAGCCGGTCCTATCTGGACGGAATAGTCGTTAGTTCCAAGTCAGCAGTGTAAGGAATTCGGTGAATTTATATGAATTCAGGCTGATACAGCAGGTTCCCTCGTGGTATATGCGATACTTGTTCGGTAGCCCATTACAATTCCTTATTTGCACAAATGAAGCCGAACCCTATACGGCACTCTAAAACGCAGTGATGACGTTGCAGACGTTGTGGTCAACATTCATCATCACAGCGGCACCGCGGTTCACCACGCCCATACCAGCGACGAGGAAGACCCCCAACCCGTCCAAAGCTTCGACCGGGAGAGGGTGGTAAGAATACCTTGGAGGGAATGGTGATGCTTAGGGATAGCAATCATAGCTATTCGTTGTGCGACTCAATATGATGGCTGATAGTACACACCAAGGCTAGGCGTGGGGCTGCCTTATCCTTCACCAAGCATTTCGCCATACCTAGGTCTCCTGGCTTCGTCTTGTTCCATTTTGACATCAGTTAAGCCGTCAAGATCGCATTCCATAGTTGTAGGCAGTAGTAGGCTCTAGACAGGAAGAGCAAGCTTGCGGATATCGGGAATCGGACCACGCCATTGGTGCCTGTCTTCGTTGCTGGTGACTGAGTGTCTTATGCCACCTGTAACGGAACTACCCTACGATATCCAAACCCCTGTGCCAAAGCAGGATTAGTCTGACTCCGTAATTGTGTAAGTCAAAACGACCATTGACACTTTGTTCCTCTCCCTGACACTACTATCAAGTGATTGATAGCCTATCCAGGGCTTGCCTTGCAATTTCCCCAAATGACGAGTTGGCCCGGTTCAATAATCACAAAGAACACAATTTCTTTCTCCATCTCGGCGGCACTATGATTCATATAGGTAGTCTCAACGCAGAAAATAGATACCTTGTAGGCAAGCAAAACTCCTTAGTACTTTTTGAACCTGCTGGCCTTTTCACAACTCGTTGATGATACCCTCTTCGTCGGCGGCGTTTCTTATGCTGGTATCGGCATCGATCGGCTTTGCTTTCTTCGTTCAAGACTTGGCCATGTTTGTTGAGCATGACGTATTCATTACACGAAACGCGACCAAGAAATGATGGGAACTCAGTTAGAGGGCCGATATGCATGTTTTGGAAGGAGTCTGAGTTCGTGACGTGCTCACTGCTTACCCTCCTTGGTCGATCACACAAGTCATAATGGCACTCACAAAGTCAATCATTGACTGCTCTTGGCCGAGCAGGGAATGACGAAAGGTGGAAAACTGGCTGATTGCAGAAGACGTATTGTGCAAGCCCAACATTCATTATGGTATCCCGTTTTAAATCTATGGTATCTCAAACACTCCGCTGTTACAAAACCCTGCTTTCCGTCACCCGCAGCCTCCCGACATGAACTATTCCAAGCACATCGCCCATCATCTTATTGACTTAGCGACTAGCTTCGTCAATAAATCGCCATCTAGATATTCCTTTGCAAGACGCTCATTAGCATCTGCCCGAAGTAGCTCTTCGTCCTCGTCCACTTCCCGCAGACGCCGAAGCTGATCTCGCACTCGGGACTGATTGAGCAGTAGCCTCTCCTCTTTCATTTGATGTGCTCCAAGTTGATCTATACCCTCTTTCTCTCTCGTGGCAAGTGCTTTCATGTGCCACAATGGTATGCCTGCCATCTTCCCCGGTTTTGAGGGATATTAATATCCAGTGGTTTTTAACAAAGGATTCACTACCAACTTCTTGGCGATTTGATCTTGTGACTGCTACGAAGATTCCTTCCTGCCGCTCGACTCGACGCCAGCAAGCCAATCGGCATTCTTGACAAGAATATTATGACTTCTGCCACAGTAGGCCACGATGGCTTGGCAGAGCAGGTCGATCATTTCCTCGTCTATCGGTTCAGTGGGCGATGGTAGTTTACTCACGACATCAGCGGCGGTCAACTTCCCGTCTGTCCCATGAGGCTCAGACTTGGCACAAGATTGTTCACCCGTTGGGGTAGCGGCCTCGGCAGCTTCCTGTGAAAGGTCGTCCGGATGAAGGGCGAGAGAATCTAGAAGCCGAAGGCCTTTTATCCTGCTTCCACTTCTACCACAGGTGGTTCGAGTAGGAAGTTTTCGCGTTTTGGTCTGGGGGACAGATGGAGTCGTTCCCAGAATCTCACTGTGTGCTCTAGGCTCCTCATGCGATCGTGTATAAGCCATTGGCGATTGAGCAGCGCACGACGTGGCCATGATGGACGGTCGTGAAGGTACCATGGACATCGGAAGACCTCTTGCGAAGCCTGACGACAGGGAGGCAGATGACGTATTCACCAAATACGAAGATATACCCATCCTGGGATTGATCCTGGTCATGGGTGTCACACTTCTCGAGAGTACCATTGCTAGGAATCGCTGAGACGTACCAGCGACGTGTGGACTGGAGAT
Organism: Fusarium sp. MBC 119; assembly: GCA_030411635.1. Taxonomy (NCBI): domain Eukaryota; kingdom Fungi; phylum Ascomycota; class Sordariomycetes; order Hypocreales; family Nectriaceae; genus Fusarium; species Fusarium sp. MBC 119. Next base: position 66,946 of record JAPERM010000032.1, on the reverse strand, counting down.
ATCTGTATCGGTGGCAGGCGGCGGGGACGAGTGAGGCATCACCGATGCTGGGTCAATAAGCATGGAGCTGGACCGTGTATTGTAGGTCTGGAAAGCGTCAGACTGCCTCGACGAAGTGGGTATTGGGCGCAGGTGAAGAGGATGTTGGTTGTGGCACGAATGCATGTTCTGAATGAATATGCTGCTGTTGATGCTCGGATGGGGCGCAACGACGCTAAGAGGAGGCTTCGGTAGGATCGAGCGAGGCATCGGAAGCGTTGTCGAATCGCGAGCGCCAGTTTGAGGATATGGTTGAATTGCTGGAGGAAGGGAATAGCTAGTGGGTCGCGGTGGCGATGAGTGGTGTTCGTACTCATCCGTTTTCCGTCTCTTTGAATCGGTAACATCAGCTGTCCGGCCGCGCTTGGGCTGGAGTTCGGGAAAACGGCGCTTCAGCGAAGGAGTGTCGATGTTCAATTGGAAAGGGACCTGAAGTGAGGGAGGGATGTAAGCTTCTGCGTATCGCTTGAATGGAAGCCACATTTCTGGAGGCCAACTTTTCATGTCTTTCAAAATATTGTTGGCCATGGGGCCTGTTAGACTCTCCATATTGTCTTCGACTGCCTGTCGCAAGCGACCACCCTCACTCCACAGACAAGGGAGCTGCTCCGGCGTGATGTGGTCAAGAACCCTCGTGGTAATCTTGATCAGAGTTGCACATAGCATCTTAGGGGGGTGCTGTACAGCTCTCCCAGCGCAGATGCCCTTTTGCGTCCGTCTGACGTCCTTTGGTAGCCATGATGAACCGTTCCATCTGGCATCCAGAAGTCGTATCTTCTCCGCGTGTAGGCGCTGTAGATTTCGTAGAGGATCGTGCGGTGGATCGGGGGGTAGACTCATGGTAGCTTAAAGTATTGGTCGTCCATATGAGAAAAAGTGAAATGCAAGAGCGAAACCTTTCTCAAGTGTTGGTTGTTGGTCCAAGGCTACGTTTTGCGCCTGGATCAGCGGTGCGAGCTGAGTGGCTGGCCATTGCCAGACCCTGGACCCTTCAGTACCTTGCAAACACAATCATATTGCAAGGCTACGATGAGTGCACATTGAAAACATCATTGGTTCATACGTATCGACGGTATTTAGTGACTGAGTTAGTCTGACAAGTTCTTCTAAAGTCGTTACCAATTTCCCCAGATTTGCTAAGCGTTTTATTCGCGGAGATTTAACTCAAAAGTCTGTGTCGAGATCAGGGTGGGGTAACTGAGATCTTAAGTTTAGTGGGGACGAAAATGAGCCATTGACAGCATCGCGCCAATCTTGCGAGAGGACGCCTTGTGAGAAATGATAATTGTTGGTTATTTCCAGTAGAGGTGAGATTGTGTGAGGTAGTTTCCTTGTGTTTACAAAGGCATGGAAGTTTTTGATGGTAGAGAAACTTTGGTGGGTTTGTCGCCTGTCAACTTGGCTACTAACCCACGTTTCCAGTAGCTTCACTGGCACGTTCCACCGCCGTGGTGCGAGACTAGCATTAGTCTTGGCAGGGGCCCAATGATTCTCAACACGGCAGTTTTTTTGCTTGTTCTCAAGGAAAGATTCGTAATTGATCGATTGACACTTGATCATATTGTCATGGTGATGGACTTGACCAGTTCCTATGGCTGCCGGGTTCAATCCATGTCTGTATAGCAAATCTGATCCCGAGGTCGCGACCTTTGACATGTCCGGGGTGGAGGGGAACTAGGCCGGGTTCCTGGAATCGATGATGCTCGTCTCTTTCCAGGGCGAGATCTGCACAACAAAAGTTGCGGATCGGGCCGTGCCTCGTGTTTCATTGATTTGCTTGACTGAGTCAACCATGTACCATGTGCCGACAGCATCAAAGGACTACTCATGCACCTAGAGCCTGATGCCTAGGCAACTCAACCGCTTCTAAAGGGTATTGTGACAAGTTTAGGTATCAGCTCGTCGTCAATGATGGAGAGTATTTAGCAGACACTAGAGACAGGAGAGCGAAGCGAGCGAGGACTTCAAAATAATCAGCAGGCTTGGAATCGAGATGAATCTTGATTTGATTTTGGCATCAAGACGTGAGACATGCCAAAGGTAAAAGGTATTCATCAAGGGTTGCGAAATATCTATCTAAATAAGAATCTTCGGTTAGCAGCCACTAATCTTCGGTTAGCAGCCACTGATCTTCGGTTAGCAGCCACTGATCTTCGGTTAGCAGCCACTAATCTTTGAGTGGGCGCTATTTTCTATTGAGCCAGGCTTCGTACTCAAGGTACCACTTCTTATCACCGTCATCGCCGTTCTTGTGGAGGGGCGTCGGCGACTTGTTGGCTCCTGCGGTATCGCGCGCGTCTTTTCAAGGGCACTTAAGATGTCTCAGCTAATGGCTCAACATGACATTCTGGCCAGGCCTTCGAGAGCTGTGTTTGAACTAAACGAGGAGGTCTAACACACCTGGGGGAAAAAAGGGTAGATGAGAGAAGGCAACGACAAGACCCAAGAATACAAGACACTTTTACGCCACAATCGTCCAGGTCTACTGATCAGGACTCGTTGTCCTCTCGCTAGAGTCTTATCAAGGGTGGACAACAACAAATTGGGGTCAAGACCAAGAATCCATGTTCACTGGTGCCCCATTCCATATGTTCATCGCAAAACCATCTTCATTGTTGCTCTGCCATTTTCCGCCTCTCACAAAAGCCGGCTATCCACAACCCATGTACACCATATCTCCCCATGATAAAGAAAATTGTCAGATGGACGTTCTTCCTGGCCAGATCTCAACCAGCCTCTCCGTCGATTACAGGATCTTTCTTCCTCAAGCTAAAAGCGCATTGAGGGAACTATGGACGAGCACATATTTGCAACAGACTATGGTGTCCCTCATTGACGATAGCGTGGAGCTGGGCGATAGCGCTTATGGGTAGAAATTTCTGGCTGCCGAGCTCAACACGGGATGTACCAGGGAGACAAGGTTTAGATGACACAGCACACAGTGTAGCGTGCCCGACATCATGACCATCGATATTCTCCTTTAGTATTCTAGGATCGTAGATATGATCAATCGCAGCCAGCATTTCATCTCTGCATCAACCATACAAGAGCCAGGTGATTATAGTCCCTCACTTCCGCCTCAGTAACAGTTAGACGTCAATGCAGGAGACCATATTTACAACATCAGCTAACATGGAAATCACTGATATAAGCATCGTGGTGGATATGGTAGCCGCGACTATGACTATTACTATAGGCGAGACCGCCATAGTCTTCACCGCAAAGCCATCCGAGGACACCACCCAGAAGCACAACCTAGCAGGCATTATTATAGGAGCCGGCGAAAGCAAGTCCATACTTCAAATCGCGATACGCAGCACGTATCAACTTTTACCTCCCTTTCAAGTGATCAGTCATGTAATGACCTTGTCGAGAAAGTCTCCAATCCTGAGGCGCGTATGTAAGTGAGCAGTTAAAGGCAGAATGCTGGAAGAGAAATAATGAATAACGACAAAGACAGGGGCGAATAGTCTTTCAAATCGTCAATACTCGCATGATATGGCTAGATTAGATGGTAAAGCTGCTATCTATTATTACACAAGTCTACTCTATGTCTGAAGGGAATCGAACCCATGCCACAGTACTTTCCATGTCAATGCATCAAATTCTGCCCTTTGAACTCTTACTACTCTCTCCTTTCCAGATCTGTGCGCCAATTCCAAGTACCTTTTCCAAACTCTCAATCTTCCACTGCACCAATCCAAGCCTGATGCATGTACTTCCCATCTCTCCTGGTAGTGGATGCAAGTGATTTCCGAAACATCATGCTCGGCACATGAGGAACTTCCCCCTTTACTGATCCTAACCTTAAAACTCGGGCTGTACTTTCATTCTTTTCCCGTCTCCTGTTTCTTCAACGCTTCCTTCTCGGCGAGCCTTTTCCGGAGCCTCTCGCCCCTGATCCAATTTTTCCGGTCACTCTCTGCCTCTTTCACTTTGCGTGCAGCGAGGCATGCCTGCATTTCTTTCACCATACCCTCACAATCACACGCGAATGGAATGTGTCCAACTGTGATCAATGGGCGGCGAGCAGCTTCAACGTGTGACTCTACCTCAGAAACCCACCCGGCTACCAGGGTATTCAATCCGCCCTCAGCTCCGGGTGAGACGCTCAAGTCCGGAACTGCAAGTGGCACATTGGCTCGGCCGCAATCGTGTCTGCTTGGAAGAGTGACCTTCTCCGGCACCACCAAGCATATATGCGGAGGTGGTTGAGCTCTTGTGGAGAGAGCCGCTATGGTGTCATAAGCTCCAGCAAGTCGGCTCGTGATGTCGAAGAGAATGGATATGTTATGAAAGGGCTCAGAGATGGGAATGAAGGCGACATTGAACACTCCGCCGAAGTGAATGTAATCAACTTCTGGGTCAAAGTATCCATAAGGAGTGCGAGAATTGTTGAGATCGACAGGGGTGCGGAGGGGATGGATTGCAAAGCGTTTGAGACGAGCTCTCGCAATGCGACGAGATTCGTGGCAGATTTGGAAGGCGACTGGGAGAGAGGCCGGTATGATCCGTGGAACACGTCGAAAAGCCCGCCCTTCAACAGGTACAGCTCTTGTGGAGACGTGATGAACTTGTGCGTCTGTTAGGGTAGCTTCCCAGATCATCATACGGAGCTCGAGTGGAAGGCATTTGAACTTGGAGGCCATCTGGGTCGCTGATGATGCTCGTGTTCTCGCACCAGCTCGTGAACGCTTGGACATGCTGTCTGTAGACATTGGCATACGAGTAATCTTGCGTGGCATGGTGATATGGCTATACAGCTCGAAGGAGTATGGTGGTTTAGTGAAGTGGTGTTTCGAGAGGGGATAGTAGCTTTGGATGCGAGTAAGTCTAGGCTTAGGCAGAGACAATGAGGGCAACGAGCCTGGGAGTGAGTGATGAGTGTGAAGCTTGCTTATCTTGCAAGAGAAGGATACAGAGGGGAAAAAGGGGAAGTTGAATTGATATAGCTGCAGTATGAGTAGCCTTCTTCATGTTGTTTGCTTAACCGTTTACACATGTCCTGAGCCAGTACTGATGTGAAGCTTGGATGGACCACTGATTGTTTACAAATCGGTTCAGCCACCAAACGCTGAAGGATGATCAAAAGCATTGCCGGGGACAGACAGGGATCTATGAGTTTCAGGAGTCACCTTGGTCGAAACAAATACAAACGGTATTATTAGAACGAGGTTCAATTGGCTGATCATCCATTTCTGGAGAGTTTGGAGTCAGCCACATACTCCAGTACCCGTACCAGCGAAGGGAAATGTCAAGACTCTCCTGAGACATCAGCCAAAGTCGCTGATTCCCGTTACCAAAGAGCGGGAGCGGCCTGAACACCGTCGACGTGTTGTTACATTGATGTTGTCTCGTCAAGAAGGGAATTGATACATCACAGGGTCTCGTCCATCGTTGGAACGCTTGATTAAGCGAGTCTCTAGATCACATTGAAGAGTAATATAGCGCCGGCGCAGGCCACGGTCCCAACCTGATAGTAATTTATCCAAGCCCACATTGAAACAAGAAAAAGGTGACCGGGATGCATGGAGAGAAAATATTGGAAAAAGTAGAAAAGTGAAAACGATTGAGGTCGGGATACAGAAAGAATCACACAACTTAATTATGCCTCGCCCATCTCCACCTCTGGCAGATAAATCCTTCCCTCTCTGTCAGCTCCCTCCCAATCTCGGTGCTCTTTCTCCAGACCATTGCATATCGCCTGGAACTTAACAAGCTCATTGTAATTGACCTTGGCCTGGATCGCATTCTCACAACTCGAGACGTGATCATCAGCTTCTTCCAAAGTCAATTTCGCAGAATCCCATTCTTCTTCCGCTTTGGCTGTAATGGCATCTAGGTCTGAGTTTGGGAAAATCGCTTCTATTCTCTCCGCATACCACTCCTTGCACACATGGACTGCTTCTTTCTGTAGGTGCTTGTCAATGATCTGTCTTCGCTGATTATCCTCTTTGAGACGATCAAATGGGGTTGAAACAGATGAAGATGGAACCTGCTGAGTGGACGATGGGGATTCTAGACTCGGCGCATGGCTGTCATCTCCCTCCACCCCAGTGGCCTCTTTCTTCAGGGCTGAGTTTGTCAGATGCAATTCCCTCTGGAACTCGGCTCGCGTTTGAAGCTTTGTAAGTGCCATCAGTGCTTCTCGCTCGTTCTCCCATGCATTCTGGCGCTGTGATTGCGCATCACGAAGGCACTGTTGGAGTTCATCAAGGGAGCAGCGCGACAGACGGTCTGAGAATGAGGCAACAGGCGTCTTTGTTTCCTTGCCCTCGTTCAAACCCTTCAGTGCTACTTTCTGTTCTGGAGAAAGGCCAGGGCTATCGGACTTGCATTTCTTGAGAAGACTCAATAGCTCAGACTGTTTGGCTTGGACATCAAGATTGTCAGGCATCGGCACCCGAGAGAGAATCGTTTGCAGAAAAGCGACCGTATACAAACCGCAGCTCCACCCATCTTTCTGTTCAGGGCATTTCTAGACTGATTGTTAGCCTTTCCTAGCAGGGACATGTGAACGCGTTCGCGAACTTACCTTTGACGAGCCGTCGAGCTCGTGTCCCTTGTAGTCATACGTATCCAACCACTGCTGGACACGAGACTTCATTCTCTCATATCTCCCTTCTAGCCGTTTAGAGTCGTAATAGTTGAATAGGAAGCCGTTACTGACAGACTCCAAGGTTCCCAGAGCCCAATGTTCTGTGCTGTGATGTATGGGAAAACACATCAAGCGAGTGTTCTCGAAAGAACGGATCTCACTTGGCAGGGTTTCAGAATGCTTGTAGTCAAAGAACCAAACCGAGTCTGTCACCTTGATCTGCTTTTCCTTGCAACCGTGCTCAATGGAAATGACCTGGCAGAGCAGAGTCAACACATCGTCTGTGAGCCTCTCTTCCCCAGTCAACTGGTCGAGAATCTTTTGAGAAGTCAGACCAGGCTTAGCCTCCGTCCGTCGGCGAGAGGTTCGCAAGCCGCGTGTGGCTTCTGTCACCCCATACGCATAGAGCTTGCGTTTCCTTCCCGAGGAAACATTTGAGGCTTCAAGCGAAAGGGGACTGGTGCGTGGCGCTGGAAAGCCAAACAGAGATGAAGGAAATGGCTTTCCAGGAAGGGCCCGCTTAGTATCTAACAGAAGCCTGGGCAGTGGCGTGTCGTGGATGGTGGTAGGACCATTTGCTGGAGTTTGAGGATCGTTCGTACTGGTTGGGGAAAGGGCCTGAGGCATGTTGACGTCGGTGTCGTCTACTGGATTGAAGGCAAAATCGAAGCGAAAGTCAGTCGGGTTGGACGAGTCCAGACCTCTAAAGTGCTCTACGGATGGAGTTGGAGAGACAAAGGAAATCCCAACTGGCTTTGAAGGTGTTTCAGTCAGGAAGTCGAAGCAATCGGTGTTGTCATCAAAGTCGGCAGGATGAAGAGAAGGTGAAATCAGGTTGCTCTCTCCAGTGACTGGTACGTCCGTTGTGTGATCAACGGTTGGTCGTATCAGAGGTGTCGCAGACTTTTCCGCTACTGGTAGCGTTGGGGGTGATGGAGTTGCTGAAGGTGACGGTTGTTTGGAGGTTGAGACAGCTTGAGCACGCTGTAGAGCGCCAATCCCTCCCCGCTTGACAAGGCCTTCTATCAGCGTCCTCGCCTCCTTGGAGATGTCCACGGTGAAGTGACTGGCGGATTTGTCGTTCTTGGAGACTTGCTTTCGAAGAATACCAGTTGATGACCACAGCGAGTCAAGATCAAAGCCGCTGAAAGGCTTCAATAATTGTAGAATCTGCCAGAGGCTGGTGACAACTTTCTGTGGTATCCCAGTCCGCTGGTAGGCGCTCCGAACGTCTGGAGGCAACCAGCCTGGCCAGGCCCTGTTGAGCTCAGCTTCTCGCGACTCAGCACGGCTATTGGCGCGATGTCGGTCCTGAAACCTCTGATCTTTCCAAGCACTATTGGGCTCGACTTGTTTGCCAGCTACCTCGAGTTTTTTGAACTCTTGCTGGAATCCTTCTCTTGCGAGTGGCTGATCGGCGAGCGGGAAAGAAGAAAGGATCGGTTCAATGTTCACTTCGGCCGGGGTGGTATACCTCGAAATAACACCGTTGATTGCGGACAATCCCTGGTGAAGGAAAAGGTGTTAGTGAATATAGATAACATCGGGAACAGGCAAGGGACGGTGGTGTGGATGACTCGATTGCCAACACAGACAGGGGACGGGATTAGGCAGAACACAATTGACAAATAACTAAAGACATGGATTGGAACACTTGAATGAATAGACCAAGAAGCGAGCAGCAATGAAGCCCAAAGCCTGTGGCCCAAGATAATGGGAAAATAAGACTTGCGATCAAGTTCAAATGGGTCAAAGACTTGTAATAGAGCAAGAGACATAACATACCAAGGCTTGTTGTCGCTGGGCTAAAGTAAGAGACCCAGGTGAACTGGGGGGAAGCCCTGAATAATTCTTCTGGAAACCAGAGTTCACGTAACCTTGAGACGATCCGTTTGTCGAAGGCGCGATAGGCTTCTGATGCAGTGGTCGATGTCCGGTAGAGTGTCTCGGTGGACGAAGAGCCTGCAACGAAGCTGCAGAGTTGACGGGCACGGAAGCCGCTCGCAGTCCTGCCCGCGTAGAATGCAACAAAGATTGAGGAGCTGGCTGATTGAGAGGGAGGCTCTCGGCGCGGTGGGGTAGGGGAGCAATCAACGGTAACTGTGGTCGATTGGGAGCTGCAGAAGGTCCGTCGCTTCGCTGAGGCATTGGCGTTGTGCAAATCAACTATCTGAAAGCACAATGCAGGAAGAGGTGTTGTAGGAGAGGAAGAAAGACGGACATGGAGTCCTGGATGTCAGAAGTTTTGGGTGACCATAGCTGTTGTTATTCGGTTACTCGCAGCATTTTCGAAGCTATGGCCGTTTGTTTGAAGAGGAACGAGCATGCGATGGGATTGGACAATCGACCATCAGCGGGAGAGCAACAAACGGCGAAAGTGACCACTTGTCGGGAGGACAGTTGGTGCAAACAAACGGTGGACTCTGCGGAAAGTCATGGTCAAGTCGAGATCGAGCATGGTGCGTTGAGAGGTCGGACCTCAAGCCTTTCCCGCCTTCCGAAATCCAAACCTAACATCATAGTCGTTTCGGCGAGCTTTTCGTCCTCAAAATTGTCGAATTTGGTTGGAAAGGTCGATCGATACCGTTGATGAATGACTTTGGTGACCCAGATGCTGCGAAGAGCCTTGGGGAAAAGGACAGGAGGGGGTTTCCTCCGGCTTTCGTGTGAAGCGGGGAAAACTGGAGCAAACACATCAACAGTGAACCAATTAGATGATTCTCGTCCAGTAAGTTGGTGGTCAACTGAGACAAGACTTGATTAATCCATGTAAGACAAGGTGGGCGAGACCAAGCAAAAGAAAGGTGGCACCAATCACACTAGATCTGCTCCTGGGCAGATGCCTGCCAGGCGGAGGAAATCGGATCCGAAAGAACGACGTTTTTGACGTTGGTTACAGTATGTAATATCAATTCTAGTTTCGTACAGAGTAGGATTCAGCCAACGCAGGCGATAGAGATCTGAAAAAGGAATAATATTCAGGCCGTCTGATTGACATAATCGTGAATCGCACCCTGGTAAGAGACGAGATGAGCACAGCCAAGACTAAACCCAGATGCAAGCTGAACTCACCGTTGGGCCTAAACTGTGGAGTGAACGAGGTGGTCGGATCCAATCAGAGACATTCTGTCCTGAAAAGAAAAGACGAAACCAATAGCAGAGCTCTAACCCATCGATAAATGCACGTACATGTCTTGAACCAAGTCAGTCGCACAAAGTGGTTGGGGCCAGTCAGTATCCTCTAGACCACGTAACACAGAATGGACTAGACCAATCAGAAGCATGTCGTCATGCAAAGATGGGCAGGACCAATGGGACAACTTTAGGCAGCTGGTCTAACTAATACCGACTTCTAAATCAAGGAGGCTGGCACCTTCTAGTGACGTGACGTGCACAGATGGGTTGAGATAACCGGCGACAGTTCCAGCACGTCACTCAAAGCGTGGACATTTCAATAATTCGCGTCTCATGATCATGGCCTTCATGTTGGCCATGTTGCTGTTTGCAAATTGAAGTTCGGACATAACCTCGATACTCCTGTGCTTGGAAGAGGCAGATGGGCTCAATAACTAGAAGTCGCGTATATACAGAAGAGTCTGTCTACAAACTCGCTTACATATTTACAAGCAGGTTCGTTTTGTAAGTCATCGTACGCTATGTGCTGCTAGAAGCACATCTTCAATCAAGACAAGGTCAGAGTTGGTATTCAGTGAGTTCTCTATACAACTTCAACAATCTTTAACACTTAACATATATGATTGAGATGATGTGGAAAGACACTACCGTATGGACTCAATAAATTCACCACGCCTCGTGGATCCCTTTTCTTTGATTTCGGTGTTTTAATTGGCTGAAGCGAGATTAAGAATCTGACATTTGCACTAAAAGTTATGGTTTCTTAGCAAAAAGGTATCCACAGGGCGTGGTGGATTTATTGAGTCGATACGGTATAACCAAATCCAACGGTGGAAAGATGGGTGCCAGTGACTGTGCAAAAATACATACAGAGACAGTTAGTTAATACCGGTATTATATCCGTTAGATCTCCTCCTGGATCCCGTTAGATTCTATCAAATGGCCCAATCATCTTATACGCAACGAGTACCCCTGAGTAGACCATGTCTAGAGTCCAACTTAAAGGAAACTTTAAGATTATGCGGCTGTACTATTGTTGGTGGACTATTTCTCTGGGCTCTAAGAGAGGTCAAAGTTTCGCACTTTCCAAAACCTTCTTCATCCATTAATCCCGCTTTATTCTAATTTGAATAGCTTGTGACGGATTCACAAAAGCCGACCGGTGCTCAAGTCGTGGTGTAACTCATTGGCGATACCATATTGTCCAGGCAGAGGAGCACAGACACCAGAGCCATCCTATGCCGATTCACTCCCGAGTCTAACCTCTTATCCCTACCCTCTACCCTCTAACCTTAACACGATAAATCCACTTCCAAGCGCATCCATTCCCAAGATCAACCTCGCCGCTTCTTCCTTCGCGTCAGCTAGTGCAAAGAGTGAATGCGATCTGATCGGCAATGCAGGAGGCACCCGAGGAGGACATTCACAGTCTTGTTACTATGCTCCGGTAGACTCGGCAACTTCCACAATCGCACATATTTCTCATCCTCGTCGATGGTCCATGAGGTCAGAGAGTTTAATAAATCAATCAGTTCGGAAAAGGCTTCAAGGTTTCTGCATATACTGCCAACATGAAGCATGCCCTTGATAACATCATAGAATTGCCGCCAGAAAGGTCCTTGGATGATTTCTTTCAGCGTACTCACGTAAAGTTGCTGTCCTTGAGCTGTTGAAGCATCTTGGCCAAATGAGACACCTAGCCACCTCATCACCCTAGCCTTGATCCCTGTGAGTCCCGGTAACCTTGCTTCGGCACTGTTCATCCTCTCACCAACTTGAACCGCCTGCTCCATCACATCCTTGATCTGTGCCAAATTTTTGAGATGGTCGGCGAGTGCTCTGTAATTATTCGTGACAACATTTACATCACGGACCGAGTATGCCCAAGCAGCAAGGTGCTCCGTCATTGCTTCGACGGTTTTGTGCGAGAAGTAAACATTCTGGTCAGGTGGTGCCGACGTGAGCATCGTGGACTTGCAGTGGAGAAGGAGCGTGCAAGACATGTCGAGAAATTTGAGTTTGCGGTCCGAGATGAAGACACGATACAAGTCAAGGACACGGCGTATGCCTGTAGGTATCTCCTTCGGGAGTGACCTCCTGGGGGTCCACGCGCAACTGTTGGTATAGTCGGTGAACAAATCATCTTCGGGAGTCCTGTCGATATCTAGGGCTATATACCCAGCGACCTGACCAATGGCGAAAGCTATGGTCTCTAACCACCCTGAGAAGATACCAAATCGAAGGGTACGCACAAGATCTTCTATCAAGCTGACTATGCCCACCAGGTTCTTGCGGATCCTGCGTGTCTGGTTCCGGGTCACGCCAGCAAACTCCAGCCTGTCATGAAACCATCTCTGATTTGCGGCATGCTCTTGGTCCTGAGTGAGATACGGGTGAAATTCCTCGTCCCAATCCTCTTCGAAGCATTGGTCAAAAGGTGATCGGTTGCGTTCAAAGACTTGGCGAGAATGGCCCGCTTGCCCAAGACAAGATCTGGGGAGCCGCCCATCGTGGGGTAAAAAAATTGGTTGAAGAAGATGATCGGGAAAAGAACGGCGACATCTAAGGTGATGTTGTATATTTGCGGTAACAAAGGAATCAAGACAGTTGGGGACGATGGTGGTGTAGATCTCGAAATCAATATCATGCAGAACAACAAAGAGACGAGTAGAACGGTGGATAAGATCGGGCCCGAAGAAAAGATCGGCGAGAATGAGTTGGTAGACGACTATCAGCTCTCGCTTGACATCCATAAGCCTCAGCATACTCGCGCTGTTTCTGGTCCTCAAGCAATTACAAATACTCTGGGTCATCCTCATCCGCAATGACGTCAATCCTGCCTAGGTCAATCATGACGCCAGGTGGTGGAGGCGCTGCAATCCGAGGTGGCTCGTTGTAAAGGGTGAGGCGAAATTGGTCAAAGTGCAGCGACAAAGGCCGCTGCGGCATGGCAGTAAAGCCGCCATGGAAGCAAAGCTCCAGAGGTTGGGGCTCGACGCCATCTCGATTGGCAAGGCCGAGCGAGAAGCGAACGAGGCGAAAGTCGGTTGAAGGATGGAGCCTATCGACATCGGTGTCGCTTGGAGTGGGACCGAAACGCTTCAGGATGTCATATCGCCGCTGGGAGGTGGATTCCGAGGGTATCTTGATGGTAAGGGTAGAACTGGACAAGACGGAGTGCGCAAGGGTCGGCAATGCGACACAGACAAGACCCAAAAGAAAGCCCACAACGAAGCCAGGGCAAAAGCTATTGATGATAATCTTTTTTCTGATCAAGACAGGAATTCGGTCGAGGCAAATAGCAAGGAACGAGGACGCGGATGAAGCGGTGGAATGATAGAACAGAGCCATACTGCAGCAGAGTGGTCGCTACAGCGAAGGAATATACTCGGCGAGTCGGCTCGTGCGCACATCGAGAACAGAACGAAGAAACTGGCGAGGGGTAGCGTCAAGATTGTGTTGTTCTATTCTAATCGTCGGGGTCGAGCTGAGCGAGTACTATATTTGTCAGTAACGAGAAAGAGTAGAGCGCAAAAATGGAGGAAGATGATGAGGCTGTACTGTACCGTACATGCTCGTCTGAGTCCTTGTCTTGTGTCACAAACATCCATGGCTGGACAAATGCATGTACGGTTGAGTCGGTCATGCTGCGGTGGGCGATCCGAACGAGCGATACGACGGATTGAGATGACGTACCTTCCAGTCTTTGTCATCAGTCATATTGGGTGATGGTTCGTAACGTCATGAAAGGTGAAAGGGCTGGCGTTCTGGTGGTTTGAGAAGAGTAAGTACTGTAATATGAAAAGCTCATGGGCAAAGGAGCGGGGCGGGCGCTTGATGTCATGCATTGCCTACCCTGCAACCAACCACACCGCGCAGTCAAAACACCATGGAATCGAGAGAACTGGCCCTCGGAGGGATCACAGTTAATCTAGGTAGCTTATGATTGATAAAAGTACTAACCTGCTGGGTTTCTTCTCTCTTTGTGATCACTACGTTGGGGATTGCATGCAATTGTATGCGTGTCTTCTGTCCTAGATGCTTTAGTTCCACCATCATGGGTATCTCGGCATGCCGAACCAGGCACACATTTGAGATGTTGGGAGGAACATGGAAGAAAAATAAAGGAAAGCGAACCCATAAATGCGTTTTGATAATGTCTAAAATCCCGCATTAAATAATCTGATCCATCCCAGGGCATGCCCGGTCTTGGTATTGATTTAAGAGATTGAAATTGACAATGTCCTCAGGCATCAAGAAAACAAAAGCAATGTCCCCTGTCCCCTCTTCCCTCCCACTCTTTCTTCCTTTCTCTCCTGGGTGAATTCCATTCAGTCGCCGATGGGTAGATGTCGAACCAGCAATGAATGCAAGACACTAGAGCCTGCTTCCAACGCAAAAGTAGTCCTCTGTCGCCTCTCGGCCAGCTTATTCATCTCGTCGCGTCGCTTCGCTCCATTCGGCTTTGTCGACACCAACATACTGTGATAGGCAATCTCGACGAGCTCGTCGAGCGCCTCCTTGCGGGACCCGATTTCCTCTTCCGAGAGGCCGCGCTCGAGCGATCCGGCTGTCGTATCTGGACCAAAGACGTCATGGTCAACAGTGTCTTCGAGATCGCTCACAATCCCGTCATCGATCGAGTCCTCTCCACAATCGGCGACCTGTACCACGGCAGGTTCAGATACAGGCGGTACAAATCGAGAAATATAACGTGTTGGCGGCCCAGGTTTATTGAGCGGCTGTGTATGTGGGACATATGGGTAAGATGAAGATGGTGTAGGGCGAATAGGCCGTCCAGCACCCGAGGCATGACCAGACGCATGAGACCAAGGTGATGCATGAATGACTCGGTCTTGAGCCGGCATCCAACCCTTGAGGCCGTACTCGTCAAGTCTTGTCAGCTGTGCCCGATGCCCAACCTCGCCTCGGTCATGATGCTCCGCCTCCAGCCGCACCGCATGCCGTGTTTGGGACACCAGAAGAGTCCGAGTCCGAGACGGAGATGGAGGTCGAGGTCGACATTCAGTCTTCACATTGTTTTGCATCCACGTCGGCATCCATGGATCACAAGATGCTCGTGGGGTTCTAGCACCGTCGTTCTCATCGTCTTTCGCCCTCATACCCATCATCATCCCCATCATCCTCATCCTCATTCTCAGTCTCCGCATCTGTCTCATCTGGCACGCAAAACGAACCGGGCGACTTCTCAATCAGCCTGTTCTCAACACTCGGTCGCGGGTCGTTTTTGTCGGACGGCATGGCATCGCTTTTATCCGCCCCAGCCTCAGGCATACCAGGTATAGCGCTGTCCTCTGTCGACATGAGGGCCGTAAGCTGGCGTACCAGTGTCTGGCGCTCTAGGGTCTCCCGGTGCCGTTCTTTCTGCCTTTCCGCCTCTAGCTTGAAGGCATTCTCGTTATCCGCCAACTCCTTTTGCCGCTTCTCACGATCAATCACAAGCTTCGCCTCGTGTTCGAGTCTCTCGTTATGCGCTCTCTTGAGGGCTTCTCCATTTAACGACTGCTGTCGGTCAAGTTCTTCCTGTTGCCTCAGAAGTTCGGTTTGACTGGTAGCAACCCGCATCTCCTCGTCTTGCGCAATCGCGCTACTTGTCGCCTGCTTAAGCTTATCGTCAAACTGCTTTGTGGCCTGGATGACCTGGGCATTAATGTTTTGGGTCGCGGCCACGATTTTCTGTTTGTAACTTTCGAGTGCAACTCTGCGCTACTCTATTTCTGCCAAAACCATTTGTTGCTCTTTGCTAGGTCAGAAGGTCATCTTGAGGTATGCTGCTGCAGTGAGCTCACTCACCTGGAGTCGCATCTAGCGACATCGGGGCAGGGACACCGTCTTGTGGTAGGTCTTCAAACAGTTGTTGGGGCTGAGTTTGATTCTGAGTTTAAGTGTGCAGCTGCTGTTGATGCAAGTATTGCTGATGCTCAAAAAATTGCTGCTCCTGCTGTCGCTGTCGCTGCCGCTGTTGGTCTTACCCCAGGCGTTGCTGATTCTCTAGGCGTTGCTGCTCCCGCTGTCGATCCAGCTGTTGCTGTAGCAGTTATTGGCAATGGTATGATACCTGATGTGGCCATGGAGAGAACTCCGGCAGCGGTGCCAGAGATTATTGGTATGCCTGATTCTGTGGCCAGCTTAATTTGTCTTGCATGCTCTGCTTGGTGGCTTCGTCGATCTGACTTGGGTCGAAACCATACTGATGATTTGCAGAACATTGTTGCACAGCCTGCGCTGACGACCGCTGCGACTAGTATCACCCGCCCATTAGAACCCATCACATGAAACAAATAAGCAGTTCGAACCGTCCCACTCGATTGAATAAACATACCTGAGAGATGTCTGGCTTGGCTGTTGAGGCGGGGATGTCCGTCTCCCAATCCATCCTCGAATCTTCATCTTCGTTGATTGGGGCAAAGTCTTCCTCATCATCCGACACCAGGATGGGCTCGTTGACAGGCTCTTGCTGTCTTCGTGGCTGTTACTGTTGCTGTCTCTGTGACTGCTGTTGCTGCTGTTGCTGCTGTCTCTGAAGCTGTCTCTGAAGCTGTCTCTGTAGCGGTGATTCACTTTCGTGAAATAGCTCAGTGGAAAGCCTGGGGATAACGTCCTCGGACCAATCCACTACATTCTTCCTGGCCCCTTCGTCCCATCTCTCAATAGCTCGCTCAGTTCTGATACTCTGTTTAATGGTATAGTCCAGACTGCTCAGCAGCTTCTTCTTGACGCATGCCCGCTGGTTTCCAATCAATCTTGAAAAGTCAAGACCAAGGGAAACAGCAAGCCTGCTCAGAGATTGCTGGTCGGACTCTAGCGTTCTCGTCGAGTGACGAGTCTGGGACAGCCATTTCAACATGGTCATGCGATCTTCTGGGAACCAATAGAGGCGGCTGCGGCTGTTGTGTCGTAGTTGCTCGATCCATGCGCTATTATATTGGATTTGCGATCCTTCCTAGTGATGCAGCATAAGGGTCCGTCTATGGATCAATGAAGCCGAGATTGAAACTTACTCCTTCGAGGTACCCCATTGCGCAACCAGATCTGGAGGATAATACCTACAGATGATTTCGGCGGCGGAAGGCTCGTGATAGGCGTGTCAACGCACCCTCTTGCCCCAGATCAGGTCAAACAGTCGCTGACGCATCAACAAGGGATGGAAGCAGTGAAGATGAAGAGACAGGACACTGATGTATATCATTATGATGGGTTGAGGTTGACGTGACGCTTATTACCTGACCGCCCATGCTTAAGTGCATGCAGCTTGGCGACAGAGGATGCGGTGTCGGAGGCATTCTTACCGGCACTCGGCTAGACTGATGATGTAAGTCATGATGGTAATGGATTGCCTGGATGATGGGGTTTCACAAGACAGTTCCGGTACTCTCCCGGTAAAGCGCCCTGGATAAATACTGTAAGTGCCATGTGTGCAGAGGGGAACGATCCTGGCAGGACAAAGGGAATGAATGGGAGGGATGATGGCATTCTTAGTCGATCGGTTATGCTCTGTTGAGCGGAGAGGACCGTTTTTATCTGAAAGTTCTAGTCTAAATCCCAACGTGAACGCCAGTCTACCCATGTCCATCTTAGCAAAATGAAACAACAACAAATCAAATAAGGTTATCCAAACGATGCAACTCTCCAACGCCCTTGGCAAACCCTCGAACCCAACTACCAGTCATCTTCTCGAGTTGCCGAAAATCCGTCTCGGTCCGCATTCTCCCCATACGCTAACGGATATCGTCCATCTTATCGTCTCAGTTATTCTTGCCACTGACGCTTTCTGTCACGCCCTTCTTGACCTTGGCGATTCGATACCTTGCCTGTTGAAACATCTCGCACAATGCATTTCCCTGGTTCACCATCGCGGCGACGCCTTGACTTAACTCGTCGGTGCTAGATCCGCGTGGAATTGACTTGCCGTACACCTCGACCTGGTCTCGCAGCTCGCAGGTGTTCTTGCTGAGCTGTATCAAACGGCTGATGATGCTTTCAAAAGTCTCCTGTCCAATGCTGCGGTAGGCGTGGATCGCCCGATATTATAGAACTCTTGAGGTGTCGTAATTGTCGCGGGCAATACCTTTTGGTGACCTCTGCGACCATCGAAACCAAATGAGGAACTTGGACCATTGGGAAGCGTTGGCCTGGTCCTTACTGAGCGTTGAGGCCGGGTACGAATCGAAACTCTTGATTTGATGAGAAAGATCGTCATGCAAAGGACCAAAGGTATTGGCCAAGTCTTTCTTCAGTGTCGAGATGTCTTGTCGTGTAATGGTCCATATGGAATCAAGCTCGCCGAGGCCCTTGAGCCTGACGTCGTCACCACCAACCACGGCATACATGTTGCTGGTGTAGCCATGCTTGTCAATCGGCTTCTTCATCCACTCGTTCACGTCAGTAATTGCCTTGTCAACAGCCTTCAGTTTGTGGACAAGGGGCGTGGGCGTTATCTCGATAGCAGCATGCGTTGTGGTTGTGGCGATAGGCGTAGACTCCCGTCCTGAGGCTGGGACAGAAGTCAAGTAGCCGAAAGTCACGACTGAGGCAAGACTGGTAAAGATATATTGTATGAGACCGAAGGTGTTGTTCTAGGCTGTCATGGCGCCTTAAAGGGCCGCAATGATGGTAGTGACGACGATGGTGATAATGACGAGCAGAGAGAGAGCGCAGGGTGGCCAACAGAGAGGATTCCAATGCCAGCCTGTGCTGGCACTTCCTCCGCGGCCAGGTGTAGGCGTCACTTGGGTGCTTCCGTAGGTGTTGTTGGTGACCGCTTAGTTTCAGGTATTTTGCGTGTTGTGTTGCGTGTTGTGCTGACTTAGTTTCGGCTGTTCGGTCGCCAATCCATCGTGGAGCTGAGGAGCAAGGGCAATGTCCAAATCACGTCGGCGAACTACATCATGGGGTGTGTCAGGGACTGGTTCGATAGTTTGGTCTTCAGGCTGAGCGATGGGTTGGTCGGCCTCAAAGACAACTTGCTCAACTACATCACGGGGTGTAATCGTATCGTGAGTGGAATTTTGTGGGTTGACGTCGGAATGTCTGTCGGTTCCCGCGATGGGGGAGGTATGTACGTCTGGTGTCTTGGAGCCAGAATCCACTTGAGTGGTATCGGCTTCGGACTCGGAAGCTTGAGATACTGACGCCCGCGAGCCGGATGTACGTG
The DNA here is from genome assembly GCA_030411635.1 of Fusarium sp. MBC 119. Lineage (NCBI taxonomy): Eukaryota > Fungi > Ascomycota > Sordariomycetes > Hypocreales > Nectriaceae > Fusarium > Fusarium sp. MBC 119. The sequence continues at coordinate 47,999 of JAPERM010000032.1, read as the reverse complement.
AACCGGATTTACGTCAACGATGTTTTCTTGTCTAACAAGTAAAACAACTAGTTAACACGTTATGGTCATAGAAGGGTGGATTCTTAGACAATGTACCTCGCGTTTATGAACTCGGCATCAAAAAGATACTGGTGAACAATGTACATTCAACAGTCGAAAGTCTAAGACAAACGGCTGTCTTTCGGGAATCAATATAGGCGGATGACACTGACGCTCTGGGGAACAGAACCAACGAAGACATACCCCTGAGAGCAGACAAGGGGGGTGATATAGTTATGACTTTGGCGATTTGGGTGTTGTTGAAGAATGGAAGTCGATTGGTGTATGTAGAGAGAATTAATGGGGAATAGTAGATCAGATATCGTGCCAAAAGCTGTTGAAATATATTTAGATGAGCGCAGGGACGGACTTGCCGACGTCATTTAGAAGACAGAGGGCGGCAATGGCTTAAACATGGTCACTAAGACTAACTACAACTGTATCGATAAGCCAAAGGAGACTAATCGCTGACATAACTACCAAAAGGCATATTCCCATCAGGCTCTTCCAGCCCCATGATGGAAATATCCAAAATCACTCCGCCTTGCCCTGGTACTGTTCTTTTGCTTTCCACTGCTCTGTATGATACTTTTTGTACCATTCATATCACGCCTTCGGCGGCCTATGCCCCCCCGGCTGCTCACCTGCCCCTTCTGAGCTCTTTTCAGACTCTTGAGATTTTCCTTTGTTAGACTGGCGACTGGCGAAGGAGACACGACGTCCTGTTCATTATGTCCCTGAGTTCTACCTGAATCAAAGGCTTGGCTCGCGTTAGCCTGGGGAAGACTCTCCTGGATTGAATTGACCTCCGACTCTATGGGTGTCATGTTCTCCAGAGGCTGTCGAGCTGCGGCGGCAGTCTGGACAGTTAGGCCAAGACGGCGGGAAGATTGGTTTTGCGGTATGGAAGCCGCCTGAGGCGACAACGGGCTAGCCTCTCCAAGGCCAAAAGGCCCCTTAGTATGTTATCTATTAGGCGTTAGGAGAGAGTTCTGTTGCCTTCTCAGATGAATGCTGACGTTGGGTTGACCTCGGGGGCCGGGGATTTAGTGTATTCTAGAGGTGCAAAAAGACTCAAAGTGCCTTTCATGGTAAAGTCTCGCGCTAAATGAACCTCGCTGACCGGGACTGTTGCAAAGCCACTGGTAGGTACTTCTGCAGTCATTTTGGGTACCGCAAGTACTTTCTTGGGAGTTTCACGTATTTGAGATGAGGAAAAACGGCAGTCGGAAAGATCATCATTGCTGGAGAGAAATCCACGTAGCTCAGACCGCTGGCAGATTCGCTCGTTGTCGATACGCATTGAATTGTCCGTTGAGACTTGTTTGAGGCTAAATCGAATGCTATCACGTCTATCAAAGACGCCCGAAGACACAGCGGAGAGTGCAGTTCTCTCGACTTGAGAAGCCACCGTAGTGGACGTTTCATCTGCTCGGTGGCCAGGGTTGTCCATGCCACCAAAGGTAGAGTTCAAAGTCTCGGCATGAAGCACTCCAGTCTTGACACCAGAGGTCGCATCACCTGATTCTTATTAGGGGACTTAGAGCTGCGAGTCAGGGAATTATCTTTAGAAGTTGGGCTTTTAGCTGGCCCCGACCGAGGTGAAGTCCGTTTTGACTGATCGTCTTGCTTCTTCAGCACGTCAACCTTCTTAATTAGCTCTGAACTCAAGTCGTCGATAATCCACTTGTTCAAATGCACCTTACTCCACGACACGAATGCTCCTTTTTTTGACTCCTAAGTATCGACCCACCTCAACTCATCAGTGGAATCAGTTGTTGAGTCGGCGAGGGCACGTATGCGGAAGAGACCCGGGTCTATCTCGTTCAAATATTGGGAGGCGTCGGAAGTATTGGCAGTAAGGCCCGAGTCGAGAAAGCGAAGGGCTTGACGAGAACGCTGTGCGCGGTCCATTGTGGCATGGCGTGTTGAAGGAGCAGCTAGTAGGGGAGCTACACGAGACCGATGTTAGTAGAATACAAGATCTCCAGGGCCATTATATACGGATCTCGCCGCGAGGCAGGATTTTGTGTTGTGGAAACCTGGCGGTCTGAATGCAAGGTGTGTGCGAGGTCGCTGGGGTTGATGCTTTCATCGACTGACTGTTTATTACATGACGACTGACAGCGAATGTGTCGGTGGCATTACGGAGGAAGTGATTTGACGTACAAAAGATCGAAGTTGTAGGTCCAAAAGTTGGGAAGATACGGAAGTTATCTACGAAGCTCATATGAATGGTTGCTTTGTCAGCCTCTGACTTGTGTAACAGATGGTAACTATAGCGGTAGTGTAATGGTGAAGTCAAAGAATGAAATTAATTGGACATGATAGATATAGGCATATCCAAATATGGAAGAAGAAGTGAAGATAACTCAAGCCTTGGCAAGCCCGCGCTCGGTTCTTGGTGAGTTGCCCTGTTTAGCACATTAATCGTATGTCATTCATTCCTGTAGACCACCTGGAAACTTTACTGGTAGGTAGTCTTGCAGAAAGATAAAATTCAATAGTGTTTAGGCCTATGTATGTTTTGACTTTGTGATTGTATCTTGCTTCGTCCTGTGACATCAAATAGCGAGTGAGGTTCAACGGCCAGATCATAGCGAGCAATCAGCATTGGGCATTGGATGGTTTCAGTCACATAGTCGTGTCTTATTCATTAAAACTGTACCTTCCCACTGTTCTAGGAGACTGAGGTATAGCTTTGGCATTCGGATGTTGTCGGCGGGTAGCTTTCGATCCAGGGGCTGGGAATCGGACAAAGGTTGTCGAAGATTGTTGAATGCGAGTCTCTCAGCCTTAGAGCAGATCTCTACCTTTAGTTTATGGTCTACGACGTGGTTATCGGTCCCGGGCTCACTTCTCCACGAACTTACCAGTGTAGCAAGATTGCTTAAACATTGTCTGCTCTTGTTACGCCTCTAGCCACTCCTTCTCCCAAATTTGTATAGTCGGCGCGAAAACAGCACCCATCAACGGGCATACTGGCTACTGGTGACTGGGTTAGTGGAGTCAAAGTAAAATGGAGCAATCTAGGTCTCGGTTAATGGCGTGATAGCTAGATTAGGAGAGCAGTTCCGTGAGGATAAAAGGCAAGACAACCAAGCGATGGAGCAGGTCATGATTGCGCCTATGTTGGCAGCAAGGCACAATACATACTTCGTTACCGTGCTGCTTCTGACCTGGCGCACGAGAGCTGGTAACGAAGATATTGTGTGCTTAGACACAGCCGCCTTGGACGTGTACAGATGAGGTTATGTAGGGTGATCGCAGAACTGGACGAAAAGCTGCAAGTATGCCCGAGAACTAAACTGGAAAATCAGGAAACGGTGCTCTCAAAGTTAGGGCACAACCACCACCTCAATCCATTTCAAGAGGCACAGGCATGTTGTCGCCAGGCCTCAATGAAAGATTGTCGACCTCGAGTGAGGACGGTTGTCCGGATTCACAGCAAAACCTGCCTGGTCACTTGCGTTGCGAACGTCATGAATCTATTGTCGTTAATGAGCATGAGGATCTTGAGCTCGCTGGTACTGGACCATAGAAGAGGTGGTAAGGATATAAAGACAGATAATTAGGAGATGCCGTGGCCGGATGCTCTCTTGAACGAAGGATGCTGGACGTCGTTGCGGAGGTTGAGGTAGACTTGTTGACTCTAGTGTTGTGTCTGCCGCTATGGCCAATGTCAAACTCGTCCAACCAAGTTAATTTTCCGCATTTGTTTTTCTTAACGGTAGGCTTTGACGGCTCTAGAGCGTCTGTTTGCAAGTCGGGTCTGGGTGATACCTGACACCATCCTCACCAAGGCATGCCCCCGCCTGCAACAGGGCCAATCTCCTCGGTGCCAGCAACGACCATCAGTTCTCAAGCGCCACCTTCGAATTTATCCACCTTCGGCCATTAAGATACGGCACCTGTCAGATGAGTTCTTACTCAGACATTTACTTGAGAGGCACAAAGCATACTCATATAGTTGAAGCACGCCATGTAGGAGCAGCTCGATGAATGATGTTCTGGAAACGGCTTCCCAGGTTCTTAAACTCAACCTTACATCAACTTGGCGATTGGAATCGAGGGAACCAACTTGGTGGGCAAAATAGGCCCTGAAAACTAGGATTATCGGTCACAGCAGAATGTGATGCACAGGGCTTTATCGGATAGGATGCGAAGCAGATTGGGGCGGTATTAACGTATTGACCGGTCCAGGACGGACGTTTAATGGTTTCTTGATGAAGAATTATAGTTAGAAGAAATGCAAACCCATTGGCGCATCAAACTTTTCGAGATCCCTTGGCGGTCGAATCGCAGTGAAGTCGTTCGTGTTCTTGACTTGTCCAGTAACGACACTCAAGGGAGATGCGTTGTCGATGTCGTCAATCAGTCCCAATCGACAATCCCACCGCCCCTTGTAAATGCGGGAGAGTTTTACTTTCGCTCGGCGACCTCCTGTTCCGATTCAAAGTCTTGCAAGTAGAAAGTCAGGCGGCAGTGTTGGGTTTGTCGTGCATGCATTTGTATCGGCACTATGAGTGGCTGGCAGCTAGTCCTCCTATTAATCGTCCTCAAGTTCGATCTCATGGAGTTTGAACCTTGAGTGATCGATCTGGCCGAAAAGCTGAGTGCTCACACTCTTGCAATCAGCACGTGGAGTCGGTGGAGGTGGGCTGGGGGCCGAATCTACACTCGTATTGACACCCATGAGCGATTCAGGCGCACTATTACACACAGGCCAATGCCATTACCAGTTTCTCAGGCGTCTTTGTGTCCATCACTTAAGACTGAAGGCTGCCTACCATCGCCTGAAGCTCGTAGGCCGACGCGCCCAACTTCATCTGGGAGCCCCCGAGCAAGGATAGGAGCCTTTTGCATAAGCATCTTGGTTACAATCACCTTAATGGCTCGTACCATGGTGCCAGCCAACTCCCAATATTCACTGACATTGTGGCCCTATGCGATCCATCTTTCGGTCATCGATCTCAGCGTCAGTCTGGATATCATCGTGTTCTTCGTCAAGTACGTCATTCTTGATGTCTTTGCCTTCTCCCTCGGCATTGAATGATGCGGGAGTGGAAAAGGTGCATTGCCTGATTCAGGGTATAGCCCAGACCAGAGTCTCTTTGGAGACGTTGAGTCTAGTCCGGCTTAATCTTGGCGATGCTGATGCCGCTGGTCACGTTGGGAGTATGGCTCGGGGTTGGCGGAGCTCATAAATGATCGGTCTGCAGTTGTTGATGTAGCAAAAAGGCTGAACGCTTACGCATATGATACAAGAGCGATTTGGAACACATGATTCCAGCCTGAGTCTTTCTGTGGACGTTGACAGTCTGGATCGTTCGAGGGTTGGCAGTGCCGGAAGCTCTAGCCTAGCCAAGGTTGTTGGCGCTGCTGAGGGAGGGTGGTATTGGTAATACCGAGGTCCGATTCGTCTTTGTCCCTTCCTTCGACAGAGCTCATAACCAATACCGCATACCGGCCAGAAAGCACATCCCGAGGTATCCAGAACTGTCTCAGCGACACAGCGCTTGCACCCGAGTCAGAGATGTGCAAGGTTGGCATCTCCCCTTATTGTAAATGATGTACTTTGTCGAGATGCTATCATTCGGCAGCGACATCGCCGGCGAACATGCCTATCATGCCATGTCCGCTCGATCACAGGTGGTGAGATGAGCTATCTCGAGCGGGGTGTACAGAGAAGATGGGACAGTCGATAGAGTATCGCGCCACGAACTTGGTCAGACAAACGGTGTTGAGTTCTTGTCCAAGTGTGGAAATCTCTACGGCAGGGATACGGAGTATAGGTCTCGGTCTCGCGTTTCGAGGGGTCGCTCTCAAGACTATGGGAGATCAGGGTGCGCCTCAGGATAGCGTTTTAGCGAGGAGGTTTGTTGTTTTGTACTTCGAAGTTCTCGATGGATGTGGAGGTCAATCTTGAGCCCATGGTCAGCGCTTGGGGATCGGGATCGGTCGCGTCGCGTCGTGAATGAGCGCGGCTGCATAGGCTCTTCTACAAGGTCGACAAGAGCAGGTGGTTAAACTCGACAATCGCAGAGGTGAATTACAACGGCTTATAACGGCGTAGTCTCCGGTTTCAAGCTGTGCCTTGCGAAGGGAATATGTTGTTGTGACTGTAGGTGGACAAGGATCCGGACGCGGCTGGAAGGAGAAAGATATGGGGCGCGCGCTAACATTGATGACGGTGAGGATGATATCTCAGTAGGGAATAAAAAGTCACTCGGTCACGATGCTGATATTACGAAAGGACAAGAAGTCGGACGGCGCTGGGCGTGCCAAGGTGAGGGTTGAACATGGCGAATTGGAGGTGCGGTCCCAGTGAAATTGAGGGGTTCACTAAGTGGTTAGACCTAAGCAATTCTACAGCTATAGTGTAGCTCCAGATGATAGCCGCAACCTCGATGAGCATGCTACGTAAAGCCAAGATTTTACTCGACAATACGGTACGGTAGATTTCGTTGCAAGGTCTTGTATGTTGTCATCATGGATCGAAACACATCAACGTTGGGTGATTAACAACGACATATAGTCCGTCATGAGGCTTGAGTCTGGCCCCCTCCTATCTATGCATACAATACTTTCGTTCCAGATTTTGATTTAGTGGTTCCAATGCCCTTCGTCTTCTCACCCTCTTAGCAGACATCTACTTGTGCCCGAAAAACCTTGACGCGCGCCGTATAAGGTGCCGAGACTCTACTAAGCCTCTGTCCCACGGCCTTCCCCAAGGCCAATTAGTTCGTAGGCTCTGCTGCCTTCAGAGAGCATATCACATGCGCGTATCAGGATCAAGACTTGAGATCATAACTCGACATTAAGAGAAAGCATCCTGCAAGTTAAGGATCTACCAAAATATGACAATGCAACAGATGGGTGAGTGATTAAAATAATAATACAAGAAAACAAGCCGAGAGAAGGAAAACCGACCATGATGATGGGCGGGACAAGATAGGAGGAACGACCATGATGAAACAATTAAATGAGTGCCGGGACGACAGCCAGGCCTGAACATCAACAACATGTAACGATATCAGAGCAACTGGGTAGGCTAGCTTTGAGCTTAGGGATTGGCAGCATAGATGGCAGAACTCGCATCCGAACCCGTCAGCTCCTCGTGCTTGGGTTCGTCCTCCTGCTCCTCCTCTTCAGCCTGGTGATGCACCACCAGTCCATCATCGACGTGCTGTTGCTGCTCATTGTGCTGAGAATTCTGTCGTAACATATCCCCAAACACACCACCCAAGCCGTACTCCATGACGTCGCCCAGAGCATCGTCAGTCTTCGCATTACTCTCCTCCATCTGCTTGGCTACGGCATCGCGCTCGGTAATGGCGTCCTTTGCCTTGCGCAAGGCTTGCAACTCGTCGAGTCGGTTCTTGACAGCCTTATGGTAAGCTTCGGCCTCTCCCAACGAGTTCTTTATATTGTCGATGTTCTGGTCGGCCGCCTGTAATGCGTCTTTGAGGTCCTGCTCGCGTTCGCGTAGAACTTGCGCGTCCAAGTTGGAGAGTCGTTGTGTGGTCAATGTGACGGCGCGGGTGTGTGCTCGCCTCTTTGAGCTAGGCGTCTCTCCATCGGGATGGCATGGGCGCTTGTTTCGATTGACAATAATAAGGTCTTCGACTGCCTGAACAGGGGTTGGCGGTTGTGACATTCTTGAGATGGACGTCGAAACTATCGAAAGATCAGTAAACAAATCACAGGCTTCTGCTTGTTACTTGAGAGCATACCAGCGACTTTTAGAATCTACCCGCGATTGATCTCAACGGGAAATGAGATGAACTGAGGTTGCTGGCGCAATCGATGGCTTCTGATCACTGGGTATGACTGAGAAGCCAAGCGACGAGAGGTGGTGAAGCAAGAGGATTGAAGGAATGGAATGAAGAAAAGAGAGGAAGATTAATGCTTTCCGGTTGTAGTTTCGCCATGATTGTTGACTGTTGCCGAAGCCAATGTCTCGACCTTTGATTCCCGTTTGTTTGCTTGTCAGCGTTTGAAGGCATCCTGAGAGCGCCCCACCTCGTTGCTTGGATATGCAAAATCACTGGCTAAATGCCAACTGCTGGCAAACGCCTGAGCGTCCTGCAAAATGAGAATCTGCATTAAGCCGTTTCTTCATCGGTCCTTGCTTGAAAGGGGTGCTCTCGCGGCATAGTAGATGGGTAGGTCTGCTAGTCTGTGTACGAGTGTTGATGCCGTAACATCATGAGGATTATCGAGGGCTGGAGTTATAGTCGTTGTTGGCCAGGTCGCAATAAGGTAGGAAGAGGTGGGAACTTTAAACATCGATGGTAGTCAAAGTGATTCGATCGGCAAATAGTTAAGGGGGGCAGCGGGGTAACCCCTTAGCTTAATGCTCCATAAACGGCATCCGATTAGCTCCCGAAAGGCCTCAAGCTATACCAGATACGGTAGAGCACCCGAGGCTACGATACGTACTTTACTCTCCCGACTTGTGGAGAAGTGTTGCTAAACTAGAGGGCAGGGCAGTCTGGGAATACAGAATATCGAGCTGGTATTACGCTTTGACCCGTCGAGATACTGGCGACCATGCACAAGATCAACAAATAATTGTCAATCGCTCAACGAATAGTAAGTTATCAATCAGGCCAAGATTCCACGTCGTTGGTTGTGGGTATACACTAATAACCCGACAGGCTGCGGTTAGGTTCGAGGACAGGGGCGTGAATTGCGGACTAAACACTCGATTCCTTCGAAATTGGAAGGTGGGTAAAGGAAGAATTTAAATCACGGCAACGTGTTGAGGATGCCATGACGTTCGCTCCGTCGCAAGGGTTTGACCGCCTGATTAGGCATGTTGAGCTCGAGGTCTTCGTTTGCAGTCGCCCTCCTTTGGTTCCAGGCTGTTGTAATTCAGGGTAAACCGGTCTGTGCAAGTAGTCAGCTCGTCTGTAGATTCTATCCATACGGATTGAACGCCTCTGATCTGGTGAAAGATGATGGGCTGGGATTTTCGATCGAAGCGTTGTAACCCTGACAACTCCACTATTAATGAGGCCCGTAGACAGGGGACCATAAGCGCTGATCGGAGTCCTGGAAAATTATGTGCGATGCAGGATGACGCGTGGCCGAGGAAGCCATTTCTGAGACAGATATAACAAGAGGCAAGTTGACATTTTTCTTGCGACTCCAGCAGCCATCGATAACCAGCACATTTTGCTGTTACCACATCGCGTCTATTGTCTTGTCCCAGTACCAAGCATTGATTGCATGACACTGTGGTCGGGCTCGCAGCAGAAGCATCACGCCATTACCACATGACACGACTGCGTTAATTACGCGACGATGCGCGACCGCGAATCGTACTATAGGAGTCATCCAGCGTAGTTCTTCTTCGATATGGATGAAGAAGGAGGTACGCAAAGCTCCAGAAACAACCCTTTCTCCTTCATTCTTATTAACAATGAGCAGACTCACCGACAACAGTGTCAATATGACCAGAGAATAACATATTGCGACCTCCCCCAGGTCACGAGTCCCGACGCTCAAAACTTCCTTCGGCAATTGATCGAGCCCTTCCCCCGTACTCTGTGAAGACAATCGAGCCCCATTTATATCGACCGACCGACCGATCAACGCTCTTTGCTGATGATTGCCGCCTGACGTTGATGGTTAGACAAGCAGTCTTGTTACCTTGAGTGACGAGATTGAGGGGATTGCATGAGCCATCAGAGAAGACAAGGCCACACGTGGACATGGGCGCGCTCACTACCAAGGACGAGTACGTGTCCAAGTTCGCCTACATGGTCAAGAACCTCGCATATGCGTTTCTATGGTGTGTTGCCTGTAGACTTCTGCCCGTGACCACGTACAACATCTCGAATTCGGCCACCTCGATGTTCTTGGAGCGGTTAAGCGACATGGTTCAGGTCTACTTATAAACTGGCTACATTGGTGGAGACAGGGCTTCAGCTGAAGGGTTGATCAGCAACGCCGTGAAGTTGTCCAGGGCTTCAAGAAGCGGCCGGGACGGTGGCGTCGTCCTTCGAGGAAGCCGAGCAAGCTGATAGCTTTCGTGAAGGACGAGATCGATACAAAGATGTCTAAGAAGAAGCTCGACCTCGTCTGTGATGTCTATCGGCCCGTGGCGACAACCAAGTACTCAGAGCTGGGCGAGAAGTCGCTGTCGGCGTCTCCGTTAGTGGAGATCGAGAAGAACAAGGAGTTCGAAGCCAACGCGCCCAACAGTCTTTTCGTAGATCCATCCTCACTCTTGAGTATCTCGAACAAGGCAACCTTGTCGATAACGTACACATCGGAGATCTCGATGCTGGGCCATTGTCTTCCAGGTTATATGCATGTAGTAAACTACAAGCTACAGTGGACGATTCGTACGATGGAAGGGCACCTCGACTTGTCCGTTCATCAGCCACTCGACAAACAACCTCATTATATTCTTCTACATCTCCATCGAGAAGCTCCAGATGTCACTCATCATCAACCCCAGCACAGACTCGTATTTCTCTTGGCACTTGTCCTGATGATCAGGCTGCTCGACCTCCTCGTGGCTTTTTAGCTTGATGTAGAAGTTGCCAGCAATGGCTTCTCTACTGAGCTCCTTATCAGACAACGTTTCCTTTATGTCATCAATATCCATGTGGTTGAAGCATTTCTTGACCCCAGCCCTGGTTGTGCACGCCTCGAAAGCCCAACGTTGGAGTTGAACATGCAGTCCGTGTCGTCGTACTTGGCCATCTTGTCGCCGATCGGAATTGGTTACGAGATGATGGAGAAGTTGTTGAACCTTCTTTAGCACGAGTTTATGGTTGGGCTGGATCAAAATGGTCGCTGTCGGACCTATTTCTACTACCATAAGTGCCCGAGATCTAGAACGGGCAATACCATTTTGAACATTGTTATTATTGAGTATATTAGAGAGTAAGTAAAGTGTTGTGAGGGTTATATACTAATCAAGAACCTTACGAAGCCCACATGACACGGGCAAAAGAGTGGATGATAGCCGAATATTTCTGCCGATAGTCAAGTTGGGAACCTGTAACCCAAATCGTAGAAGAGCTTCCAGGTAACTGGTTCCCCAAGTTATGTTATCAATTTCGCTGTCGGGCATCTCTGCCAAGTCAGCCTAGCCTTGCTGCGCGACGTCAGCAAGGCTTTTTGCCGTATCCCAGTATCAGGGCATTGCTTATCGCCATCGACCACCGGAAGATGACGAGAAGGCATTACCTTGGAACAATGACGCTGCATCGAGTATTCAGACTATGTCCACAGATCATTTGAAGAAAAAGTCTGTTAGAAATTGGTTGTGATTAGTCGAGGATAATTTGATCGAGCGAGGGCATCGATCGTGCGGCGGAGGAGCCTGAAGCACTTTGATAAGAGCGTTAGTGAAGGAGATGGTAGGGGAACAGCTAATCAGCCCGGGGAGATATCGCTCCCCAAACATAGCCCGTCACCAAGCAACCGGGTTAACAGCATTTGGCAACGTAAAATATACACTTGGTCATTAATCCCAATTGTTGTCGAATATTGGTCTCTCTTTTGCCTCATTGCTGAATGCAGAAATGCTTGAATACCACGACTAAAACGAACATGGCGTCGAGAGAACAACCCTGTTTGGCGGCGCCACTGAGAATAGTGCTCTAGGGTGTTGATTTGATCTCAGCGACATAGTCCATGCCACGAAGCACCGCTGAATGTTAGAGAATTCTTTGATAACGATTCCAGAGAATCCTGTTGATGTGTTGGACGGTAGGCGATATTGAACACCAGAACAAGCGATGAACCTAGCGCTATTGAGTCCCGAGCTGCGAGCAAGGACACCCTCACCAACTCCAAGACAACCGGACGACCGCGCATAAACTTTGAGACTTCAGATCACTAACAGGCTTGGGATCGCCGCTCAGGAGGAACGGATCCTTTGCAGCCGGGATCTCAAGGAGAAATGCAAACATATTTGTTGTCAAATTTAGCTTTCTGTGGATGGTAATAAGGTTCGGTCCGACTTGTGACGTGCCAAGTTATGGACCGGGCCGTCTGAAAGTTTAACCCGATAACGTCCCAGATAAGTGACTGATTAACGAAAATTAGTGGCCGATAACCGAAAATTAGTGGCTGATAACCGAAGATTAGTGACCATAGTACTACAATACATAGATCCTCAGTATGACCCCGGTTCCGTCTACCACCAGTATGTACAGTTGCGTCTACTGGAAAATGACTAACTCAGACGGACAGCAGGATGGGTATGCTTAGTGAGCGCAAAAAAATGATTACCCTGACTCGTTGGTAGGGTAGTAAATCCCAGTTCTATTAAGAAAGTTCACAACAGGAGACCGGTTCCCCACGGGTTCCACCATCAATTTTTCGGAACGAGTCTTGGAGTTTGTGGGTTTGATGAAAGTCTGGGGTCGTTGGAGATGTCGCGAGCATCAGGGTCTTTCCTCATCATCAACGTGCACGGTAAGCGAGCGCCGCACTCAATCCAAATTAAGCTCAAGATAGCTCATCTTGGGTCGGAACTGAGCTGAACTTTACTTTTCTTATCGTATTTCGAATTCGAATCCAGCTGATATCGAGAAAAGCTTATCCACATTCTGTTCTTAGCAATATGTCTGTTTTGTTAAGCACTTGTGGTCACATCACGCGCATCCTGGCAAAGATCGAAATTGCGTCCAACTACGATAAGCTTCACACGGGAAGCCTTACGATATAGAACACACACGTTGGAAATTTCGTACATTCTAGCTCGGGGACTACGTATGTCATCTAAAGCGATTGCTAAGCAGAAAAATACTAAACTTAATAATGAATTTACGTGGTACAGGGTAAGGCTATGTTGTGGCGCTCGCTCATCATGCTCGTTAATTCATATCATCATCATCATCATAATTTCAGGTCAATTCAAGAAGCATAGACGGCGTTGAGATAGATACCTTTAGGGCCAACGACAAAGCCAGCATGGCAAGGCTCCTATTTACAATGTTTGAGGATGCCAGCTTCTCGTTGTGTGCAGAGGTCTGATAACGAAGAATATCAGATCGCTCAACCACAGCAGATCTCGAGCAGCACGCAAGAGTACCAACTGGCGCATTATGATTTGCGAAACAAGCGTAAAGCTTCACCTGATGTTCCCAATCCAGGACGAAAAAAGACAAAGCTTTGAGCAACTTAACTGGATAAAGCCGTGGGGTGAAGGGGCAGATGCGGTCATTGGCCAAAAAAGTTAAACTATTAGACCCTGAGATATTGCAGGTACGTCTGGGGTCTCGAGAATTGAGTTCTATGAATATTCTGAGATTTAATGGGCATCTCCTGCAGCTTGCTGCGAGGATGCTAGGATATTCAGGTTGGAATCTGAGTGGCAACTTGTCAATAATTTTGAACCAACCCATACTTTTGGTTCAGCTCAAGGCTATAGGCAGTATATTCGCTTTGAAAATAGGCGACTAAGCTTGGCGGTCAGTCAATACTGCGCCGTGCTGATCACACACATCCTGACTATGATACGTAACGTACATAACAAGACGGTTAAATTCAAAGAACATCTGCCATCGAGAGTAGCTCAGCATTTATAGCTAACCGAAGAGCGTTTTGCCATCACTGATGACGTCGGGATGTGGAGAAGTGAGTTTGGTCTGAAGCACAGCATTGATCGAGGTACGCTCATTACTTGTTTGACGGGCCGCGTTGATGTCAAGAACTGGCGTTACTTAGTGTCTCTTGGAAGACTCAGCCGTCTCAAGCAGTTACAGCATCCTGTTGGCTCATTGTCAGCCCGGACTTGATGCTTTACAGCTTTGGTACTTATCGTTGTATCAAGGTTCTCGTTCGCTTGTGTTTGGTCCCAATAGTCTGGTACGGGTAAAATTGCCAAGCGGCTGGGGCGGAACATAGCTCTAGGACCCCAAGTAACGTGAAAGGCCAGAAGCTGCAAGTTTCAAGAACAGCGCAATACATCGGTATTGGGGGTGAATAACAAGATAAAGCGAGGTCAATTGAGGCGGTCGTCAGTCCTGCCTTCATCCTCGGCATTTCCTGCATGAACTTGAAGAAAGTTCTTGGTAAGCTTGTAATTCTATTCGTATTTTCATATTCTTGGTCCTAGAAGGGTTTTCGGTTGAGTAACGCTCATCCAAGGTGGATCAGTCCGAATAATCAGGTCTAGAGACTTCGGTGCCAAATGACTTGTCAGCTTGAGCTTCATGTCGGAATAAAACGGAGCAAGACACGCAATGGTTTCACTTCTAGCTCAGACTGTGGACTTTGACGATGTTTTCGCTGGATAATGTTAAATATTATCACCCAGAATAAGAACCGCAGCCTTGTAGACCTGGGGGAAAGAGACACTTGTTGCGTTTGTGACTCTGCACTCCAGACCAACGACCTCGGGGGTGGCATGTAAAAAAGAAATATTAAGTAAACGCTGTCTTAAGTGACGCGCTTCGATAGCAATTAACTACGCTACGACACGAAAACACGCGACAAAAGATGGCTGACCGTCTTCTTCACAGCAATTTTAAAATACTCCAACCAATCTCTCGAAATTGCTGCAACCAAGTGGCGTAGATGGTTACCTCATTCCCAGTCATCCAATGACTGGCAGTGGTAGTCATTATTTCTTCTTTTCACTGCAATTTTAACCCACCCCAACCAGTCTTGTCAGATTTTGGCAATTAAGAAATAACTTAGCCTGTTTAGTAGCTTCACTTTCACTGCAATTTCAACCCTCCTTGAGCCTTCATCAGGGAGCTGGACTCAACAATGATTTACCATCTATGAGTCTTTTTGTCTCCACGACTACCCATCGCTCGTCCACGTCGTGTCCACGATCATATCCCACTAACTGTACCACTTGTTAACACCCTGTCGCCACCGGTGATTCCATGACCCTTACCCCGCGATACCCAAGCCCGAAACGCCCTCGAATACCGCTGTCTTGCACGTTGGCGTCAAGCACATTCACGACACGATTAAGGCTATCCGCTGTTACCTCCAAATCCGACAATCTTGACCGCGCCGCACATGCCAAGAGAGGACCCTCGGGCGCTGGTTCGACAAGGCCTCTGGCGTCGGTCCAGTAATACCAGTATGGCCCGCGAGATCACATTTGTCTATTTCGTTTCTACGGACGCACCACACTGAGCTCGAGATCCCGTAGTGTGTTGTTACGAAGATATCTTGTCTCTAGAACCTCAGAACCAAGGGCGAAGATTCCATATGAGCACCCGTGTCTCTCCACATCTCCCAGTCTTCTGGACCTTCCACAATAATGCATCTACCCAGCATCTATCGTCACCTCTGCTTGTCGAAACGATGCAGCTCGATGTTCACGATCCCGAGATTCTATCTGGATGCAAGATTCCGCAGATGACACTTCGCCTGTCGTCGCCCTTGACCCCCTTGCGTTGCTGTCAATGACATGGGATCCCAAAGAAGACGTGGAAGTTGGGAGCAAAACGATGGGAGGAAGTTGACGAACTCCAGTAAGACTGCTAGCTTCGTGATGAGCGCTCTTTCAATGGCAATGGTCAATGCGCCTTGTTGAGTATATCTTGCCTGGTACCACCAGGATCATTATCGAGTTTCGGGTTTCACTTCGGAGCATCGTTATCTTTGTCGAATGAGTTCGGTAACGACGTAACAAGAGGCCTACCTTTAAGTACCGAAACCTCAATGGACGTTCTGTTCCGCGCCAGAATCGCCCGCCTTCCAATTGCAGCGTTTCCCATACGCAAAGGATCCGGATCGAGAGGAGGAAATGAACCCACTAGCAATGTGTGGCAGTGTGACTGAAGATGGAGAGAGGGAATTCGAGCTTTCCCTGCCGGTGAGCAAATAAGACCCCATCCCAGGCGTTTCAAGAAACTCACCAGGGTTGAGCTTCATGCATTCGGTCCGCGGCCACGGACTGAGGCGGGGACTATTCAGACAGCACCGTAGGTTATCTCTTACTGATTACCTGATATATTCTCAATCAAACTGGCGTCCGCACCATTGCCTTCACCAATCCAGACCATAGACTTGCCAGCCTTCTCTCCAGATCGTCTCATTCCCCGGTCTCTCATCGTCTCGCTCGCCTTCCGTTCACATGCGCGCTTAAACGATCGCTCTGACTCAGCTTAGCAAGATACTGACTCCCATGGACTATCTAGTGCTATTTGAACACTTTTGGAGACCGCAGAGTTAACTCTGCATAGAGGAACTTATCGGAGCAGTGTGTATGAATGTGTTTGGTCAGGTGATGATGATGAACATTCCTCCTACCTACCTGCCTTCCAAGGTTCCGCCTCTCCTCCGATCCAAGTCCAACGATAATGCAGCCTCCGTCCAATTTTAACCATGCTGATAGTCACAGTACAGCATGATACCGAGGAGAGCTGCGAGTACCCTTACAAAAACATACCAACACGTGGCTGCTCGATTCTTTCTGTCATATCGATGTCACTCTCTGACTTCCGCCGTTGGCCTAATTATCTCGTCTCGCATTCTTCAAGGTGCGACAGCCTATACTTGCGTGGCGATCTCTCCAAGTCTCGAAGGCGCCAAAGAGGGTGCCATCGTAGAGGACATAACGTGAGACAGAGTGGCTTGACAGACCGCTGCGTGTAAGTGACACCAGCAGGCGGGCCGACCATCTCAAGCAGTGCTGCTGATGCAATCATGGATCCACGTGCCTTTTGAAATGACAACTTGAACTCCGTTCCCAGCCTGCACACTGTTTAGAAGAAACTCGAGAATTGCGACACATTCGGAACGAAGGGAAACACATCGTAGATGGTAGGCAGCTATCCGATGGACTACAGGTGAGGTTTCTCGGAGCAGGCACAATCATAACCATACAATACTCAGGATTATCACGACAAGCTCTACCACATCGTCAATCACAACTTCGTACATTGTCAAAGCTTAGTAGTATAGATGAACCTAGCACACACCTCGATCCAAACGCATATTTGAACTCTGCACCCATCGTCTTCACCTGGCGGGCCTTCTGTCCCTGCAAGGAGCCTCTATTGGACCCTTCGAGTTGCAGCTGCCTAACCTGGCTCCACTGCAAGATATTGCTGGATTCAATGGCGAAGAGATGCCTCATCTGAACGATCTAAGTATCGCCTTCTTCATCATATTGGATGAACGCTTACTGGTACTAAGGTTTACTGAGTTGGCAGCTCCTGACAGGATCGAGGAGAGTTTCTTAGAACTTGGAACTATATTCGCTAGTGGCTTTGACTTGTATTGAGGTTTCAGCCAGTCACTCTCTACGAACACATCTGCCACCAGTGGATCTAGCGTGGTCTCAAATTAACACTTAATTCTGGTTGACTGTTAGCTGGAAAGCTGGGGGACGTGTCGTTCTGGAGTGAGTGAATGGAATTTGGAGCCGACCTCAACTACGTGTAGTAGCTAAGGACACATTCACTGGAAAGTCACATTGCGTCCTGTCACAGATATGAGGTGGAAGATATGATAATTGCTGGATTTAGTAATAAAAAGACTAAATCAAACAAAACCACAATTCATTGCCAATTCCATCTCCAGTTGGCGGTGTGCTCTTTCGCTCGCCACAGCTGATAAGACCAGAGGAAACCTGCAACCATGATAACGGCGCAACGAGCTTTGGCCCGTCTTCCAACTTCGAATCAGTCAACAATGGTACCTTGCCCTATTTCCTTCTCTGTAGCCTTATTCCATGGAGTAACACAAACCTTGGATAACTACGGGTCTGCCTCATGTTCTGACAAGCCGGTCAAAAGCTTGGGGGTTGACCCTAAAGACGAACACATAAAGGTTATTGTTACATGGCAACATACGGGCAACGTCTATTTTGTTGCTGCTCCCTATGACGGTTCGGGACGTCCGGGTACAGCTTGCAGCTCTCCCCATGCGCCGTGTACCTGTAGCCACGACTCTGCTATTCCTCGTAATGATCCCACCGTGAAGCATCAAGATTCGTCATATCTTGCCCATCTAACCTACTATCTCCTGGCGCTAGGTTGTCGGTTATCCTAGAAACTAGTCAGATACACCAACGATTTGGCGCCTACAATATCGGGCACAATGCGATGCCATACGACACGACGCAATGCCACTCAAAGCAATACGACGCAATATAGTACCCAAATAATCATCCTTCGAAGGTTGTCTATCTGCACTGGAGAGACAAGACCAAGTTCGGCGACACCACAGTCCTGCCTTGGCCTCTGTTTCTTGTCGGCTCCTTGGTCGGTCGCCGATCGCCCTTCTCGCTAAGTATGCTCTGCCGGTCCGTTCCATCTCCATCAGTCAGCACCTTTACGAGGATTTCTATTCAATTGCCAAATACCGGGCCTCGGCTCCCTTTGCCTTCCCTTATCCAGCGCCTTTGATCCCGCGACGCCGTCTCATCCAACCTTCTGACGACTTTGCGACCAAGTCTTTACCAAGCTCGTGAATCAGCTGTACCCGATGATGCGAAACCAGAAGCCCATTGCCAAGCCCGCCTAGTAACGAGGTCAAATGGAGACTTGCCGTGGCTTCGGGCCGGTCGAGACATGCCAGAGGCTGAGCAGCATGTCTACCACCGACAAATACGACTGCCCGTCTGGTCGGTAGGGGCCCGCATGACATGATACTCTCTGGCTATCTTCTGGGATACAATTGTCGCGTCACATATAGTCCACGACTTAAAGATACCTGCAAATGCGAGTACCTGAGCGCTGGAGCGCTGGTGGACATGCTGGGACGTAACGAAGAGCGATATCAGTCAGCTGGCGGGCCCATCATTGGAGGGATGGGGACTGCTCCAAAGGGTACGTTAAGGAAAGTGATCAAGGTACGGGAAAAGGTAGGGTGTCGAACAATCATTCACTGACTCGTGGTAGGAAAGGAAAGACCCGTGAATGTGCGGAATACTCTGACAGCAAACAAGGGCCTGTCTAATTGAACTACGCAAAGAGTGATAGGTTAAACGGTCATTTGAAACCCTTGGGTAGAACTCTGTGGATAACGACAGCTTGCTGTGCTGTTGGCGTCTCCCTGGTCGGATGCGTGGGTATACGCAAGAGCGCAGCAATCATGACACACCATCCTCAACCATGCTTGAGCCAGACCATCATCCGCCCCAGAAAATATAATATTGATCTCGGCGCCTGTGACCTGCTTGAAGGCCCCCCTCTCAGGGTGTCGATCTAGCTGATGCCAAAACTCAGGTGGCGGTGGCAGATCCTTCCGATGAGTCCTAATTGAGCGTGCTGATGCGAATACATGCACAATTTGTTGTCCTAGTTTGGCGCGTTCCAAACGTAGGGCATAGGCTTGTTTTCGCGTACGCTTCTGAACTCCACGAATAGCAGAGCACGGCTTGAATGTTTCGATTGTATCTTGATCTTTCTGAGACAGTCTGTTGCTCCTCCCAGACGTCGTACGAAGGGTCCGGAGCACCATGGCGTCCGTCGTCCTTTCATTTCTAGGCGCCTCTTGTCTCGACACGTTCGTTTGAGGATGCGTTGATTCTTGATAAAGAGGTATTTGCTGTGAAGCGTCTGATGGGATCAACGGTTCAACCTGTATCTCCTCTTCTGTTGCCCGTTGAGGTGAGCTTTGTGGTGTGTGGAGCAATCCTGGTGGAGGCGGTTATGCTTCTGTTTGCCTGTAAACAGGTGCTGATGTTACTGCCGTATCCAGGATAAGTCTTGGGCTTACGTCCTCTTCTAAATCAAGCTCGTTGATCGTCATAGTGAGATTTTGTCCCGGTTCAGGTACAGTTGGAATTAGTTGTGGATCGTACATGACTTTCTCGTCGATTTGGGCATCACGAGATGCCACGACAGGATCAAGGGATGGGATCCAAAGTGTGTAGATATTGGTTGCGTCGAGCCCAACAAGCCATCCTGTGAGCGCATTCTCTTGTAGTTTCGCTCTGGCTGGGCGAGCTTTCATGCTTTTGATCAAGACGTAGTCGAGAGAGCCAATTAATTTAAGGCGTGGAAGATTTGGCCTTCGGTCGTGAACCATCTCGAATGGAGTTCGCCACTGTTTCCGTTGAACAAGGATACGGTCGAGGAGGCGAGTGGCATGAGCAACCAGGTATGGCCAGAGCTTCTGAGGTAGATCTGACTGCATTCGAATTTTACGAGCGATAGTCATGATCACCCCCCCCCCCGAACGTCCGGCAATACCGTTCAGATCTGGCGTATCTGGTGGAGACAGGTTGAATGCGATTCCTTTCATTGCGATGAAATGCTCCATCTCCTTCCCAGACCCTTTTCGCCATCCGACTGGATGTACCTTGTAGTAAAGCCCCAATTTTCGTTTGTTATGGACAGAAACTCCTGTGTAATTGACAGAAGCTCATCTTGATTCTTATTTGGAAGATCGAAGGAGATATGGTAGGCTGAATAATCATAGTAGAAATGGGCAACCCACGGGTCAGCGTTAAATGCTGTCTCCATGTCGATAAGATCGAGATGTATATTCTCGAAAGGATAGGTGCCTCTCCATGTTTGTATGCGGAAGATTCTCTGATGCGCTTGTCCGAGTTGGCACTCAGGACAGAGTTCCGATTTTCTCTCAAAGTCGTGTGTGCCAAGTCCAACTCCTTCGACTACCTAAGGCCCATGTTCAAGAGCTTCTTTTCAGATATGCCCTTGCCGTGCATGCCAGATATCCATAGAAGCTGTGGCAACCTGGGGCGTAATAGATTTGGTAGCCATTGCAAAAGACTGCGCTGCTTCTTGATGACATCGGGCCTTGAAGACAGCGTCCCTGATGTGAGGTTCAATCACGCGAAAAGCACCCTGTTTAGTTGCTTTGAAGGCATTTGGTCCATCCGAGTACCCCATCTAGCAGGTTCTGGTGTTGAAATGGAGGCCTTGCTGCTCCAGAGAGTGCATGTTCATAAGGTTCCAGTGAAATCCAGGAACATACGCAGCGTTCTCGATCTGAATTAAACCAGGGCCTGATGAAATGTTGATGTAGACCGTGATATTGCCGATACCAGCAATGTACGTGCCTGAGTCTCCGAACTCAGTGATCTCGTTGTCAAGAGGTTTCCAATTGGTGAAACGGGAAAGATCATTGCAGACGTGTGTGTCCGCGCAGTTGTCGAGTCGGAAACAGTCGCCGTATTCGTCTTTGATAGTCGTGCTAAACGCAAATCTCGACGCAAAAAATGCAGCTCCTGCCTTGGATGGCAATGTAGCCGTATGGGAACTCTCGTACCCTACTCAAGTCTGAAGTTGGTCATTCGTAGTATCCGACTGCCAGAACTTGGGCAATTCGATTTTGTTTCTCTTGAAGCTCTTTTCGATGTTTGTTCGAAGTCGCCTGCTTCCTTTTGACTGCAGTAATAACTTTTGATTGGATATGAACAATTGGTGACCATCGCTTCGGTGCATTGGAAGGATTGAGGTAGTAGCAGTCAGTGTATCTGTGAGGCATACCGCAGACGCAGTTGCGGAGGTTGGTATCTGAGGATGATTGTTCTGTTCGTAGTCTCTTTTGTCGAGGTTGGTCCTCCTCATGTTGCAGGTCTGAATCAATGCTATGCTTCCTGCCTTGAGGAGTTGCATGAGCTGCTCGGCGGTGCCATTGTTCTGAACTGCCTGATACAGAACCCGATCGTGACCTTCTGTTCTGAGAGGGTTGGATTGAGCTTGCGGAAGGCCCTGGGGGCTCTGTTCACTTTATTCTGAGCCTTCTGAACAACAGTGACATCCTCGTCTTGATCCTTTTCTTCCTTCAGAGTCGGCCGAGCTTGCAACGGTGATGGTCAGGATTGATCCCGTTGAGTGCGGTGAGAGATGCGTTTGAGATCCTCTCCATGGTCTGTGCTGCCTCCTTGATGAGGCTCTTCTCGTTTTCAACTTGAGCTTCTCTGGATATGGTTGTCGAACGGTGGATTGACTTAACGAGATGATTCGATGAACGCATCACAATTCTGTCACTCGCTGACGTTCTCGATCTTGTAACGCTTGGCGTTGCTGACGAGGGCAGGCCAGCGGCTAAGCCATGTTTCGAGACTAGTGTTGCCGGAGCCTTTCTCAAGCACTTCGAACTCGGTCCTGACATTCTGCTTCTGATCTTTAGCGGTGGGTTGGATGCTAGCAGCCAGCGCGATGAGTTTGCCGCGGACGTCATGAATCCCAAGGTAGTAGTGTTTGAACTCCTGGCGCACTATGAGGTCGATACGATCAGAGACCTAATCATATTTCTTCTTCTCGCTCTCGTAAATTGCCTAAAGACTGTGATATTTCTAGATCGTGTCCTTGCTTGCCGAGTTCGTTGGCCTAGCCGCGGTGAAGACAAGGTTCTCGATGCCTTCTGGATCACAGTAACTCCAGAAATCATTGCGCACAGCAAGGTCTTCGATTTTGTTGATCCAGTTCGTCCAGTCTTCACCGGCGTTCAGCACAGCGAGGTTGTGGCCTTTAATAGACATCTTGTAATGTTGATGACTCTCGGTAGAGGTAGTGATAAGCTCACCCTTTCAATTGACTTCTAGTTGACTTGTTAGCTCCCTTTTTGAATTTTAAGACCTTGCAAAAGTGTCAGGTATCCTCTGTCGTCTTGGTAAGATCTGGTTGCTGCTTTCACGGTGACAGTGAACCCCACAGTAAGCATCATGCAATCAGTCCAACTTCACACCGGCTGCGTTGAGAAAAGTTTTGTTATTGAAACAGACGTCCTTGCGTCGAAATTAACGTATTTTGCGTAAGGGCAATAATGAAAGCTGCATGCGATATAGCGGAAGCGTCTCTGGGCTCACAACTATCGCACTAGGTATACCTAAAGCATTAATATTATTATTCTGCGGGATATACTAACCCATAGAGTTACTTAGAGCTTACATCGAGGTTACTAAGATAGTTATTTCCTTAGGCTATTAAGATCATATCTGCCCTGTGATATAACAACTGGATAAGTGCTAAAATTTCGTCTTGGTCTCTTGTTGCTGAGTGCTGACTAAAAGGTCTCTCAACGGTCTTCAACGGTCGCCACATGGCGCCCCACGTCCAGCGATCTGTCACACTAGCGTGGTACCTCGCTCTCGGCGAGTCTGCTTGAACATGCGTATGGTACCTTAACTCGAGGTCTTTGCTGTTATGGCAAGGCCACCAGCTTATTTATAGTTGCGGAAACTGTTATCTCCCGAAGCAAAAAGGTCAATCTAGATAAGTCTGCCGAGACATTCTTTGAGCTCGCGTTTCTTTACTGGGCCTCTTTAGACAAACACTGGTTTCGCATTCCCGGTTGCACTGTCTCAAATTTTGCAGCCCACATATTGATCCTTTTTGTTCAAAAATGGCGGTCCCTGATTCTGAGCCCGGTTTAAAAACAGCAATAGCATGTAGGCTCATTACGTCCAATGCGCCATCTCGATAAACTCTAGAAGCTGATCTATCGTCATATATCAAGCTCGCGCAAACCCCTACACCTGAGCCGATGGAGAGAATTCTTTAAGGCGTTTCGGTCACGTATAAGCGCTCAGGCTTTCCACTACCTGACAGCCGGCGCGGTCAACGACTTCTCGGCAGCCTTGGTCTCGACAGCAGCGATCTACCGTTTCCAAAACTGTAGCTTCTTGTGGGGGATCACTGGGTCTTGTTCGTCAGGTAAATCAATATTGGAGTTTACAAATTCGGTCTCTGCACTCAAGCCGCTCATGCCTGGCGTTGGTGTATCCCAACACGGCTTGTCTCTTCCCGCTGCTAGATGGACTCACACCATGTTAAGCCTCGATGGAAGAGACGAAGAAAGATGTTGACTGGCAGGGGGTGCACTTTGGTGCCCAACTGGCAAAAGATTCTTTCCATGAGTAGGTGGTAGAATCAGGGGAGGGGATGCCTATCAGCAGCAGAACCAGTGGTATTCTTTTGAAGACCGTTGGGCTTTCTCGAGCCGCCTCAGAAGCGGGCGTTGCCTTTGAGAACCTTTCCCTAGAATTCAGGCAATAGCCAAGATTTGCGAGCAGTGGGACCTTCCCTTGCGTACTGTGTTGACTTTTGCTATTCCATGCGGCACCAAGTTACCCCGTGAATTGAAAAGTGATGCCGTCTGGACATGATACTGCTCCCCAGCCTTGGTGCTGGATTCTATCTTTGGCTTGAGTTCAACGCTTGGCCTGTACACTACGGAGAAGCAACATACAGAGTGGGTTTTGAGAGGGATGGATTTTGACGCTTTTACATACCGGTTGAATGCAAATATTTTTGCTCATTATTTGGAGCCGGCGGCAGCCCCAAAACCGGCACGGCGGAAGGGCGAGAGAGTCGCGCCCTACTTGAGATGTATTTGGATGACCTGGGATCCCGTGCGCTTTGCTCACTGCGTTTTACGCTTCATATTGATTATTGTTGAGACGCATGACACAGTGATTTAGGTGAGTAAATCGAGGTTTAGGGTATGTGACGTCATTTACCAGACCAAATCCGGGGCATAAAGGCCAATGAATAGCGCTTCTTATTACCCCGCTAAGCTTTAGTGCTTAGCACCCACTAAACACATAGCCAAGGCCAAATCAACGAACATCCATGGCAAAATCAGAAGACCCGGCCAAGGAGAACATGACACCAAGCGGACCAAAATGCAGAATGATGTCGGTAAATCTCAAGCATCAACGGGCATCGCAGAACGAGGATGATGGTACCCTGAAAATACGGGTTTGACATTAAGTGATTGCTGCTGAAACAGATTCGATTGCAGAGTTTCACCTGGGCAGAAAGCGACTCCTCTCAAGGATGCATCCACGCCCGAAACCCAGTTCGGCAGGGGGGAGGGACCATGTCCTTTCTGGTGTTCACCAATCGTCCGAGCGAACGAATTTGGTGAAGTGACAAACAGCAAGGCCGCGCCTGGGAAGGAATAGGCCCGAATATTGGCAGGGCATCCTTCTATCCAAGTGTTAAAGCGATTGAAGGCTATTTCCGAGGTTATAAAATGGGAAGAAGGGAAGGTTAGGTTCATGCAGAATCTAGCCAAAGAGTAAATACATAAATGATATTTCTCCCTTATTTTCTTTCCACTTATCTGTAGATTGTGCCCAGAGGTGCCCAGCCCAGTCTAGATGATATCAGCTATCGCCGACACTTTGCCTGAACAATTTCTTGATCGGTTGTAGTTCTCTCTCAGATTTTACTACACCAAGGTTCGTTGTCGTTGAACATTGATCGTGTAGCGCATCGCGTAGCTCCTCGCTCTTCTTGGGTCCATTGACGCGCATGTAACACGATGAACCTCACATCAGACGGTCCCTTCCTTTTATAGGAGCAAGTGCCAGAGAGAAGGCCCCGTTATCCGAACTCGATTGATGACGGTTGCTATGTCTACATCTTGACCTCCATTCGGACCAACGTTTAGAGCAGACCTAAGCAGTACCCACTAATATTCGATTATCTGACACTAATTTTCGGTAATCAGGCACTAACTTTTAGACACTTGCCACTAATCTTCGGTTATCAGACACTAATCTTCGGTTATCAGCCTAGGGCGCAATTTGTCATATGTTTACTGAGAGACCACGGCCGACTTCACTACTAAAGGTAGGAGAGTTTCATCCGCCTTATAATAGTCTCTAGTATATGCCTGGGTTCTGAGGCGAATGATAATAGTACTCTGGGAGAGTCCAATTCTGGAAGGGATCGTGCTTGGCCCGATAGTCCAGTATGTGGTCCCCGCCGAACCCCATGAAGTTGAGGAACCATCTTGAGCAAGTAACATGCGCATGCTCTTCTGGTCTTTGTACACCATAAGAAGAGGTAAAATCTTAGAATTACCAGCTATAGTAGAAATGTATCCTATATTTCAAATTGTACGTAAAATGTGAGAGGCAATGCAGCCGTAGCTTGTTCGTCCATGCTGTCCAACTTTGTGCTGGGGCGCCTGGCATGCTAGGTTTTGACTACCGGTCGGCTTTCTCTGAAACAACCCGAGATACTCTGAGAACCAAAATGGTCATCGAGTAAGGAACAAGACATGCTGATACGAAGCGCGAGTTGGCTGAATGACAGGTTGGATGCTTATGCGACTTGATAGTTGGACTGGGTAGCTCCGGTGTCGTAGATGATGCTTGCTTCAGGGAACCGGCGCTGACAGAAGCTTCTAGTGTCACAAATGAACTGGAAGTCTACGATTAAGCTTCCTCTAGGTTCTCTAGATGCTTCGAGAATTTTAGCGCGATTGTAATTAATTTGGGTGAGTAACTGTCAACAAAAAGATTTAGCCTTTACCTCGTTGCTGGATGTATTTCAGGCGATATTCACAGGACTGGAGGAAGCGTGTCAATTACCACAGCGACTTACAGGTCATTTGGACTTTGAGAAAGATCATATCTAGATACTATTTTATATGTTCCGAGAGTTTGCTAATTGTAAGTACCATATTGGGGTGATGCTGAGGGGATTCCTGTGGTTGGTCTGAAAATGCCGATGGCTCTTGACAAGAAAGACATGCCGGTCACCAACATAATCTTGTAACGACTCAATTCACTATTTTGATTACAATATAAATTTACCAGAATCTAGAGAGCTTTATCGTAAAGTATGAAGGGCACACCTCTATTACTGCGGCTACGTTGAACTCTAACGGGAAGACTAACCAAGTGGTTGAACTATTCCTTTAGCCCTGTTTTAATCTTGTCCAAGTAACTATGAGGTAGGTCTAAATCTACTTCGCATTCTCGATTCGGTATATACTTAATACACAGATGTTGTTTTGCCTGAGCGTCCTCTTGTCCATAGTGATAACAGCATATTGTCCGTCCTTTAGAGATCTCATTACCATGCCTCGAGCCTAGCTACGTAATCATCGCTTTGCGTCTTCTTCAGAAGTCAGTCTGAATAGCGCTCATATCTACAGATCACAATGCTGGCTGTCCGATCCCGACTATCCAATCCCGACGGCGAACAACAATCTGCGGCCACTGATCCGTGAATCAGCACACCAGTGCACAGATTCCTGGTAGCCCACTGGGCCACAGCAAGATGGAGGATATCTTGATATCAGCATGGGTGGTCCGCCAGGGGCATAAAGCTTTGAGCCTTGATAGGTGTTCAATGCGGTGTCAAACACGAGTATCTACAGTCCCACAAGCGATATAATTTATGTATGGTTGAGTTCCCATGCTGGCAGACTTGGATGCCAGCTTTCAGCGAACCCGCACATGTGACACACTTTGTCATACTCAGGACGAGGGCTTAAAGCATCACGTGACGGATAATGTTATGCGATGGCGCTTCTTGTCACCTGATATGCATCGCTGAATATCCTTAAGCCAGAAATCTGTCACGGGGGAATTCATCTACCGGGATGTTAGTACGTGCCTCCTCAGTTGCAGTTGATCACATGTCGCGCTTCGCGCTAACTCCCTAGGCCGGCCATTACATGTCGCACGTGACTTCGCGGCATTCCTTGTCAACCCGCTCAACAAGACATGAGCATGAGTATGAGCATAAGGATGAGCATGCTTTAAGCATGGCCTCACCACCACCGGCACTTACTGGAAATCCAGTACCGATCTTGAAGAACGACTCCACATTAAGTACACTCGCGCGACAGTTGGTACAACTCGGCAACGGCTTCTCGACGATGCCCCAACCCCGACCAATCCTCGACATTTGGAAGCTCCTCCGCGATGAATTCGACGAATGTCCCTCCTCAACAAAAGCGACCGAAGTCGCAGACCTCACTTTTGCATGCTGGGCAATCGAGACCATCCCTCCAAATGACTCAGTCCTAGTCTACGACCAGCTCTGCGCAGACACCCTACCCAACCTCCAGCCCGTAGCGCGAAGGAACATTGGCAGGATAGCCCAAGCCTTCGATGTTTCGAATTCGGTCTGTTATTTCGTTTTCGGGAATCAAGCGACCAACAGTAGTGTCTGTCGAGCGGCTGAGAGATTGAAGGAGAGCGAACCCGAGATCAACATAGCTGGGTTCTGTCGTAAGATGAGTGCGCGACGACATGAATTAGCAACGCTGGCTCGTCAAATAACGCGCCCGACACTTATCCGCGAGACCTTCAAAGCTTTTGGGTATGGATTTGGTTTCCGTCAATGATCGAGCGATAGACTGATCGCTTGACAGCCCCGACATCTGGCCCCAACGCTCATCCACGGCCACCACCGCCAAGACGGCATTCTTTGCTATGCCTAGCGATCAACGAGACGACCGCGACAAGCCGCAGTCCTAGGAAGACAATAACGGCCACAAAGACGGTGAAACTGAGGTCGGCGCAAACGCACAAGACGACTCCCCTTACTCGCCGCTGACGGGACCTACGACATGGGTGGACGTCCCCCAAGACCTCTTCCAAATCTCTCAGCAAAAGCGTACCCAATTGTTCAAACAGGTGATGCAACCCGTCACTCGAGATGACACAGTTACCTCCACCTTCACGTCCATTTCCGCGTCTGTGCCGTTGCAAAATTCCGACCTCCCAACCTTGCCCATGACCTCAGTGGCCTCAACTGACTCGGATCGTCTCGCTTTATCACACGGAAAGCTTTCCCCACTACCATGGGCACGCCTTCCGGGTGTCGCCTCGAGCACAAGTGCGGATGGAGATGCGATGACCGTTGACCTGAGTTGCGACCTTGGCTCCACGCTGGACGGAGATACAGGTGAAACATCGGAGGTCGAGTTGGACGCGTACAAGCCCCGCGGTGCAGACCTGCAGGACACATTCACCTGCTCGGATCTTGTGCATCATGAAGAGCCCAAGGCTTTGGGACAAGAGATTTTTATGGTCGAGGCTCCGTCCGGTACCAAAAGGCCATACTCCGCCCTTGCCGAGGACCTGGAGCCAGACGCCTCATTCAAGTTATCCGCCAACCGAATTGACGACAGAACCCTTCCACACCCATCATCACCCAAGTTGAAGACGCTGCCAGTCACTCCCTTCTCCTTGGACCACCTCGTCCAAGCTGTCAGTCAACGACTAAGTCCCGAGCAGTGGCTCGATGACATCACAGTCAATGCAGCAATTTCTCGACTGTCCTCCGACACCATCGGGACAATCGATAGCCTCATCTTCGAATCATCGCATCAGCAACGATTACGTTCCGAATTCCTCAACAAGAACACTGTTCTTATGCCCGCTTGCGACAGCACCAATCATCATTGGCGACTTTATCGCTGGACTGCGGGCACCCGTCTCGAGGTGTATGATCCAATAGAGGGCTCGCGAGATGGTACAACCGCCATCGTAAAGGATGCGGTCATGGCCACCACGGGCAGGTTGGATGTTCAAGTCGAGCATGTCAAGGTAAGTTGACTCGCTCAATTTCTGGTCTCACCTACTGAGTACATGCAGTGTCGCCAGCAGACCAACGCCTACGATTGCGGTCTTCATGTCATCGAGTTTGCACGAGCCCTTGCTACCAGCGACTCCCTTTCATACCTTGGCCTGTCACATCACGACTCCGCTGTCCGTCGAACTCATTTAGCACATGCGCTGTTGACATCCGATGCGGCAACTCTTCCACCTTGGCCATCGCCGACCCAACCTCTGTTCAAGATGATGGTGACATTTTAGAATCGTGTTACACATCATCGGTACCTCGCTCACCACCCACTTCCGCACAGAGGCTTCCAGGCAACGACCCTTGATTACCAGGCATTGGAAGAGATCCAGATGGCCATGGAGATTCTACAGTATTCGTCCTCTAGCTTGCATCGCCGCCATAAAGCCATTCTCACCGAGGCAATAAAGCTTTCTTCTAGTGAACGCAGCGACAGTATCTCCCCCAGATACGCCGGGTTACATCACTTGGAAAGCTTTTGTCGCGCGCGACAGAATATCTCAGGCCCATCCAAGAACGCCAGCCAACTCATGCTGGTCGCCCAGGGGTCAGCACAAGTCCATCTCGATGCGATTCTCAGAGAGAGAGATGCGGAGCAAGAGATCAGACGTGGAAGTGTGAGAGGATTGTATTGCCAATGCGTTGTATTGATCCTTGTGCTCAGAAAGATAAAAGACAAGTACCAGGTGCTTGAGGGGGCACTTGGTTGATCGGGGGAGGGAAAGGATCTGTATGTGTAGTTTGTGGCGTTGACGAACGGCACAAGTATGATGTATCTCTCGAGTAGATTTAGCGGGAGATGAGTTCATCAGCTTGAGTACTCTATTGCTTCTGCCCAAGAATACCATGTAACATTTTTATTATCATGAGCAAAGGTCGATTATGAGATAGCTTCTATGAATAAATAAGTTTGGCGAACCTTCAATCGTACTGCGGCCGCGCTTCTACATTGACGTCTCTCACAAGAACATGATCTATACCTCTTCCAGAGCCATTAAAGTATCCCATCTCCTCCGCACACGCAATGAATCCTTCTAGTTGAGTGCGAGACAATGTGGCCGTTATTCCTGCATTTTGCCGCTCGGGTTTCTCACTGTCAGTGAACTAACTACAAGGGTGTACGCTTTGCGGAAGTAGGTCTTTGCTCGAGTGCGATTCTTGGGCTCGAGAGAGCCATGGTGTTCTTGTGAGGGCGTATGTGGAAGGAGTTGTGGGGGAGATGACACTGGACTTGGTTGAAGGTATACATGACAAGTAACGAAAGGAAATTCTCTCTTTCTCTGTCCTTGCGCAGATAGGTGTTTTTATCTTTCTCTTATTGGATGGTTATAAGTGCCTCGCTGCTTCAACCTTCATGACGCAGATGCCGACTGTCTTGTGTTGAGGTCTCGCACAACTAGTAGCTCATCATCGCCCGAGAGATCAAGTATTGAGCTTCAGGATATTGCATGCTGGTTTTTGTAGCTTGCAGATGAAAGAGCGGAATGTGAAAAAGAGAAGTGCTTTTATCATATGAGCACATAACCGCTAAAAGGTGATCTTCGCGGGGCTCAAGAGAATCCCATCGTGCTTGTTGTAGATGGCCCACTGAAATGAACGAAAGCGATCCTTGGCTTAGAGGTACCAGTGGCAAGATACAGTTGTTGTAAGAGGCATCCATTGCGACGGAGCGATGATCGGCTTGGGATGAAAAAACCAAAAGGCAATGATCAGTCATGGAAGGTTTTTTTAGTAGTTTTTTTTCGTGTTCTTTGTTTGAGCCATTTGCGGCTTCCACGCATGGTTTGTATATTTGTAGAAGCCCTAGAGTGCTTGTACTTTGCAGAACCCTTCTAAAGAACACTCTTGTCCCAGACAGAATCTGTAGGTTGGTGTTGTCTTTCAGAAGATTTGAAGGTGGCGTTGGTCTTTTGCGGTTGTTTTTTAGTCCCTTGATGCACTATGCTTCTGACCAGCTCGACTGACATTAGGAGACCTGTCTTGCTGAGACATACGAGACATGACCAGCCATGGGGGGATTTTCTCTTCGTTATCAAGTGGGATGGGGATCGACCTTCGATGAAGTATGCCGTGGAGTGAATGCTCAAGCCCTGGGTCTTGGTGTTGTATACAAAACGTAGTTGCAAGCCGAAAGATGAGTGACAGGTACTCAGTCAAGCGGCAACCTAGACACGTGGAGACGCGGGTCGGGGAGCGTAGTTGAGGTTGATCGCCTAGTGTCCTAGATGCACAAGGCATCTCGAGGAACCAAGGTCTTGGGCATCTAGTATCACAAGTCAGTATCTGTACCCAGAGCTTGGACGTGGGTGAGTATTTTCTCGAGGGTGTGCTTCCATTACTTTTCCTAACGTCGTCTTCACCACCAGGTTCTCAAGCTAGGTTTACAGAGCCAGCACACATCCCTCAGATTCCCACTCCACGGACTGGACGATATCCGCCGTCATTCTCTTCGCCAGGGTATGGTCCAGCATATGCCACTTCGCCGAAACCACGTCGCCCAACCGAATCTTTTAGAAGCCCTCCCAACTGGGCCTCTGTTACTAGCGTCCCATGGATCCCAAATGACCCTTTTACCAGCCCGTCCAACCGCATTCCCGCCAACAGTGCCTCACAGACCCCTAGTCGACAGCGAGTCCTTTAACCGGCCGGGCCGGCTATCGATGGACATGAAGATTTGCATAATCGCCAAGACAACTCACTCTTGCCGATTATATCGGCCTTGCACCAGGCTGTTGAAGCAGAGACCGAGTCCCCCAGGTATTCAAGTCAAATTCAGGACTTGAAGAGGGCCTTGGAGGCGACGACCCCGGTGAATGAATGAAGGGCGACAAGGACAGCCGGTGACGGAGGCGGCCTCAAAGACGGCTCGACAGGCGATTCAGGGTGACAATAAAAAGACCACTTCTCAAGAAAGACGAGAAAGGAAGAAGAGAACAGAAGAGAAGGGGAACTCTTGAAGCAATGGACGACCGTTGAAGCGGAGGGAAGGATGATATCTACAGATTGACAGAGTAAGATTGAAGTGGAAGCATTTGTCGTTTCGACGGAGGAGTAACTGGATAGACTATGGTTATTCGGAATGGGAATTTCTTTTGTTGTGAAGTATTTCTGTTGAAAAGAACTACATCCAGAGAAATAAACAGTGTCTCTGATACGTGACTATCTCGGTGCTTCAATGAGGCTGGAAGCGATTGGAATAGGACGGGTGATTGAGCTGGAACCGACCTATAAGCAGAAGACGGATGGGCACGCATGGCATACTCATTTATCGAGTCCCAAAAGAGAGTATCCTCTGTAGTTTAGCGGGTAGAGACCTTCATAACGTCATCAAATAGTTTATGCCGCTATTTGGAGTTTGAGAAGAGCGGGCGAGAACCAAGACGTTCGAGACATGGAACAAATTTCCGCCCTGAGTGGAAGAGGAGTAACAGGGATAATAATAACAGATGGTGCGGAGGCATCCAAGTTCAGAAGCTTACACGACTACCCAATATAACATCATTACGACGGGGAAGAAAACGAGCTGTGGCGGAAGGGTTTTCGCTCATGGGAATGGTCGCCCAGGAGAAAGCAGTGAGAAAGGGAGAAAGTGATGAGGTCCATCAATCGTGGTCCCGTGGTGGATCCGGTTATCCCATCCCGTCGCTTGGGCTTGGGGGTCGTCGTGTAAAAAGAAGATAGATAGCTGAGGGCGTGAGAGTCTCTTCACGCTCCATTGAACGCGCCAGGTTGCGCAATTACAGGGGTGATAACGGGGAGTCTCTGTGGTTATAGGACTTCGGCTCTTCAATATCGATCTAATACAGGTTTAGAAGCTGAGCGTGTACTGTCTTGAATGCATATTTCACCTGCGCCGATGAAAAATACAGACAAAACCAGGAATACCATTGCATCACTCACTCGATTGCGGGGCAGCATTGGGGGCCGATATTCGTTTTCTCGACGCTATTGAGATGCTACAGGGTAACCTGTGAGATGAGGGTCATCTTATCTGAGGATGAAAGGTGTCAGCATGACGGCAAGCGCAGCAATGTTTATGTTGTTCAGTGAGTTTGGTAATTATACTCTTCTTAAACTAACTTGCCTTTGTTACTCCATCGAATGGGTTATACTAGGCTTTTGCCTCGTGATGGGGAGGTCAAACTCCAATTCCAGGGTCGAGGTCTCACGTACGGTTGACTCAGGGAATTGGCTACGCCTTGTGGATATCCTTCTGCTGAAAACCCTCAGCTTTTAGTATAGATACCAGACCATCTTCTTGACTTAGCCAATCGGAAAGTTCAAATCAAGGAAAAAGGATCCACGAGGCGTAGCCAATTTCTCGAGTCAATATGGTACTACAGACTGAAGGTTCAGTTGATGCAGGCGTTCTACAGCCTGTCACAACGCTTAACCCGCCTAACCTAGTGGCCACCCCACTAAAGGTTATCTTATCGGCTACGGTAACGACAATTCACCAAACATCCATCTCAGGCTTCACCACGCCCGCTTTGACTTCTCCTTATCCCGACCCTATCGTCTGACTTCATCGCCGCCAGGTCCACACTTTGTTATTTATTTATGGCTTGGGCATTCTCCTGTCCAGGTGCAAGAAAGACGGCCATGTTTTCCCTTGTTTACCGCGAGCGAACGGCCACTTTGTTATGAGATGCCCGCTCGGAGGCCTTTCTCCTCCTTTCTCTTACCAACAAACATCTTTTGCACCACTCCACTTTCTCAAGAGCCTACCTGTATATCGTCATCACTACCATAATTGACGGTCTATTCTCTTTCCGGCTCTGGTCCATCATGTCAATCCAACCTGTCTCGAACTTGGATCTCCATCAGCCCTTGGTCAAGGTTTCATAAGCATCCCAGCTGTTTGACTTGCTATCGCTCTGGGCATCACAACATTTCCATATGAGTCTCTGAGTGCGAGTATCTGGAGCTTGACCTGACAATGTTCCAGTTTTTGATGTGTTAAGCACCAGTGCTACTAGTCTCATCATCACCGCCAGCGTCGACTCTCAGCTCATACCAGGGTCAAATGATAAAGAACTGACAGCCAGCAGCCACGTAGGTCAAACGGCAAGGCCAGCGCTGGAGGTTCTCTTGTTTCTCAGTACTAAATCTCACAAGACTACAGTTGGCGCCCCAGCCCCCTCCTCTCCTCAAGGAATCTGTTTGCTTTTAATAATCGCCGTCATGGAGCCTATACAACGCATCTTTCACTCATCAACTATTATACTCATAGAATCAGCTTTCGGTCTGCCGCTATGATAACCTTAGCGCTGACTTGGCTAGCGAAGAGTCTTTCACATCACTTCCGAGTACATTCGAGGCATTACCAGCGTCGGCTCACGACACCTCTAGCTATACAACTGGACTCGAGCAGCACAGACATCCAGAGGTAAGCCATCCTTCCACCGTTTTTGACATGTCCTACAACTGGTATGACTGCTCTGGGGAGATTCCGAACGAAGGCGTGAAGTTCAGCGCGATGAGTGAGAATGTGAACATGCTTGTTGGATACGCAGCACAATAGATCCAGAGACTCAACCATTGAGAGAATCAGAATTTGATAACTGACTTGTTGATGTTGGCCAGGGCCCCGAACACCGTCGCCGCAGAGGACATCAACTCACTTGAGAACAAGCTCAAGGATTACAACACGAGCACCGACAGCAACGCGATCGCGTTTTGGTGTGTTAACTCGACGATCACTAAAATCCGTTCGATAACCTGACCGCCGATGGGACCAGCAACAAGAAGCTGAAAAAGACTGGAAGGTCATTCTGCCAGCATTGTGACTACATTAAAGAAGACCTCGCAATGGGCCGCGGGGCACGTTGGCCTGTTGGCCTAGCTAAGTACTTACAGCTCAACTGGTTACTCGATTCAGACGCCAATGTCGTAATCCAGCAGGCTATCGTGATCGACAACGTCAAGAGGGTCCGGGCCGTCATCGAGCGTGGATACATGCTGAAGTGTCCGTTGCTCAATACCATACTCCGGAGCAAGAGCGTGAACTCCAGAGAGACCACCGACACAGCGTGACCCTCCATGGTCAGTTACCACTCCGAGGAGATCGTACCCATGACCCTGTTGATGCGCAAGGAGAAAACCAGGACAGTAAAGCAAGGGATCTACGACCATAAGGAACGTGACGCTGATCAATGGGTGAGTCATCTAGACGCAATCCCAAGAAGACACCCGCGCAGCCGACCGACCGACCGACCGAGTTATTCTCCGCACTTGTGTTCTGGAGCGCCCAGTGTCTGAGGCGGGAACCGTCATGCTCTTAGGCACAACATTTTCACGGCGATTTCGAGCACAGCGAACCCCCTACCCCACCCCCTGAGGGCGTTGTACTCAGAGTCTAACATTTCGAATAGACAGAGTCGGAGACGATCACATTGGTCGCTGGCTGCGTAGACTTGGGCGTCTCGAAGCAATCTTCTTGCGGGCACTCATGCTATGGCCAATGTGCAGTAACATACTCATCATTTTGTTGCTGTGTGGTGGGCATCAACTTGGGCTACCGGTTGGGCATCTCGGTATTATACGCACAGCTTCGCTCCACCAAGAGGTTCATTTCCGACCCGCTGATCGTCCCCAGGACCCCTGAGCGCCCTAGCGGATCTCCTTTTTGTCGAACCAGGTCCCATACCAAGACGAGGTCGTGATGTGCAACGAAAACAGCTGCGACATCAACTCTCCGATCAGAGCAAACTTCACCAAGTGCTCCAGCCACATAGGCATGGATTGGAAAGCATCAACAAGTACTTGAACGCCAAGACCCCGTAAACAACTCCACCACCATGTATTACGTCTCGGAAATGGTCACAAGCTATCTCGTCAACGAGAAGAATATCGAAAAGTGTGTGACCCTTGTGTGGATGAATTAGCATGGGGACGATTTGATTGACTTTCATAGCTGTGCGATGTATGTCTGAGACAAATTGATTAACTCGATTCCTAGCGGTTGATGTGTGAGCAAGACTCACTTCTCATATCGTGGAAAGCCGGCCCCAACATCTTGCTCTCTACCGCATTAGTCTGTGGCACAGAGTCTCATATTAAAGAGCGAGCTATGTGTCCGTAGGCTAAATGATCCAACTGATTGTTCTAGCATTTAGAAACCGTCCAAAACGCCTGAATGAGCTGTCGTTTCATCTCTGAGAGCTCAGGGGCCACGCCGTTAAGACAATAGCATCAACATACCTCTTGTTATGCCAGCAGGCGTCATTTATGCTATGACCGCAGTCTTGGCAACTATAATTCAAACTACTTGCTTTACTGTTGTCTGCTGAGTCGCGTCCTGAACTGGTGTAAATTCGGTCTCGAGTTCACTTGTCGTGTCATTGCAGGACTCAACACACGCCGAATCAGGGCTTTTGTGGTGCAAAAAATTCCACGAAAACGGAGTAGGCTTGTCAACAAGAGAATTTCAGACTTATTTAGAATTGGTTCAGGCTCTGGTGCAAAAGCCTTTGAGAGTTAATATCAAGTACCGTGGCCTGGGAGTCAGGTGTTCAGCTCATTCGTGTTCCACAGAGATAGCAATAATCGTTTGAGTTGACTGACAATGCATAGACTTGCGGACGTTCATGTCCGTAAGCCATGGTACAGATGGTTGAAGACAAAACACGATCGATGTCGATTACAAGAGAAGGGCACACACACAGCTCTAGATGGTACTCAAGAGTTCACAATGGCGTTGTATGTATTAGGTCTGAGCAAAGTAAGGGACGAGTGGAAGATTTGCAGCCAGCCAAGACGCAGAATAAACACGCAGGTTTCTGGACAATCAGATGGTCTACGTCGTTGCTGAGAACGACACGAGCGGATATAGAGTTCGTTTCTACCTTGAAAGCAAGAGATGTGGTCGAATCAACATCCGTCTGATGGTGCATTGCTGATCTCGAACGCAAGGCCCGATCGGGTATCTTCTAATTAATACGTTCTGTCAAGTGAGAGCCAAGGCTTTGGATATAACGTCAAGACACCAATGAAGGGGGTATCACTGCTTTTAACAGTGTTGGACTCTGGGCTAGTCCAACCTAAGACAGTTTGGCGAAATAGCCAATGATTATCGGGAAGCAAACCCATTCACAAGGTTGGCAGACATGCACGTGACTCTCTCGCTTCAAAACGCAAGTCGTTGGCCAGCTAAGGGCAATGAATTTTGTAGATACCAAGGGTTTCAGTGGTAGGAACGTTGTGGTGTTTCTAGTAAGATGGCGTTGAGTGTACACAGGTCGTGTGGTTCGTCAAATCGCTTGTTGACCTTTTAACTTGCAACGACTCGAGTCTGGTGCAAACTCTTGGCCGGGGAGATGCTGCTGATGACGTCAAACTCTGATTGTGAAGCTATGGTTATGGTCATGAGGCTTCATAGTCGCCTCGTTGTGAACTTGATCTTCGGGGCGATTAGTGAGAGGGGCGAGTGCACATCAGTGTTAAAATATCGACACCGAGCTCTTCATGTCCGTGTACATAGCTTGAACAGGAGTAAGGCTGTGTGATTTGTCATTGTTGAAGCCGGCTTCCTTCACTTTGGAGGAGGTAGTAGAGCAAAGTCGAGATAGACAAAACAGGAGTAAGAGCGGGACTACGGCAAGTCTTGATCTGTCAGAGGAGGTCGCCCAGCAAGGGGAGACAACAAATATAATCATGGGCCTGGTGGGTAATATCTGCGAGGTAGTAAAGCTCAGGAGAGGAAGGGTTCTGCGCATGCGAGAGTCGTGATCCTCTCTAGACCTACCACTAACATGAGGATTGCGACGTGACATACCCGACCACAAGCTTGACTTTGATGGCATCGTAGTCGGTCAAGGCGCCGGGGATGATGCTAAGAACCGCTTGTCCAAATCTCGTCGTAACTACCAGGAATCTGAGGCGTCGTACGCGGTCCGAGATCAACAATTTCACACAGTTGGAAACATTCTTCGTAATCAACCGTGATCTGGATGGTTCGAGACATTCCTGCTACAGAGGGACGTGGTCGCTCAAGTTCTGGCTAACCCCCTTCGCGAGGATTTCTTGCTACGGAGTTGCGAGGCCTTGGGCGCGTCGGGACGGTCGATATTGGCCATTTCTATTTAGGGGCTGTCTTCATCCAAGTGAGTTTGGTAGACTAGAGCAAATGTAAGAAGAAAGCCACTGCTACTATCAGCGCCAGGCATCTGTAGGAGGCCGATTGGTTCGTCCAGGGAGACAGCATCATCAACGATAAGAATGTACCCCCCACTGATAATGGAGTCCCTAGGGCTAAAAACGAAGTCCACGGCAGTCTTAATCACGACAATCCTTGTGATGCGGGCCTCAACAGCAACATCACGAAGGAACGTTCGCTCCCTATAAACCCGTGATGCTACAAGAGCGGGAAGCCTCTGCTTACGCTCGGACTTTTCGTCAACCCAGATGACGTGATTCCGCTTAACGACGTCGTTTAAATTGACCCTGTCGAAACGTGGAGCATCCTCAGGAACCATCATTGTCTGGAAAATCTTCTCAAGTATTGGGCCATCAGAATGGTACCAGTGTCCGCGTATGCCGTGAGGCCCACGATAATCTGAGATACATAGTGAAGAGGACAGAGAATCCGGCATTCGCAAGACGTCAATGACGGGAAGATATTGGTCCAGGTAAGGAGTTGTGAGGGTTATAAGAGAAAAGGACGACAGAGGGGTGTCCGTGATTATGACGCTCCTTGGTTAGGCGGGATGTAGGATGTAGCCAATATGTATAATACACATGTCACGCTGTCGTTGACTGCGGGCAGGGGAGTGAGCCAATCTTGGGTGTATAAGGAGGAGCAACGACGGAGGGACGAGACAGTGGTGATGGGCCAGAAAAGGTATAAGTTGGACAACATCGATAGATATGATATTATTTCGGACATGATTTGAATCATCATTGTGTTATTTCTCATTGTTGAAGCCGGCTTTCGTTACTTTGGAGGAGGTTGTAAAGCAACATTTGGAGCGATCTGAATCATCGGTAGTAGGTTCGCCAATAGGGGCAAGACGAGGACGCAAACCCATAGAGATCGCGCTATGGGGTTGAGTGCACGTCACCAGTTTCGTCACGATGCCAGCTTCAGTGACTCCTCCTGCGCGTGCACTCGTAGGGTTGTCATCATTGGGTTCAGCGCGCCAAAAACAGACAGGTGGCGCTCTCTGACGGAGCGCAAGTCACAAATGAAGTCCTACGGGAGAACTCATTAGAAATTGAACGAGGGTAGAGCAGCTCTGGAATTTAACTGCTCGTCTGGGTGATAAAGGTGTCATGGCGCATGGGATCACAGCTAGGGATGATTGTCGATGCAAGAGGATGGTCGGTGAGCGGTCAACATGGAAAGGGTGTTTTCTTTTCTTGGATGGGTGAAGATGACGGAGGTTCTTTGGAATTAACCAGCCGAAGGACTTGCGACGTCGGGGCATGTCGAGAAGTATAGCCAATGCTGTCCGAAAGAGCAATTCCTGCCAGTCAAGTGCTTGGGCTACTTGAGATCCTATGGACTTACGTTTTAGCGAAAGGTGTAGAGTCTCAGATTACGAAA
This sequence comes from Fusarium sp. MBC 119, assembly GCA_030411635.1. Classification (NCBI taxonomy): domain Eukaryota; kingdom Fungi; phylum Ascomycota; class Sordariomycetes; order Hypocreales; family Nectriaceae; genus Fusarium; species Fusarium sp. MBC 119. The sequence continues at coordinate 8,150 of JAPERM010000032.1, read as the reverse complement.
ACCAGATTGCTCGAATACTCTTGCTCCTCTGAGAGTCGCCTTAATCGTGTGGTTATGTCTAGGAGAGGTGGTGTTGCTTTGGGTTCATTCAAGATGAAGCCCTATATGTTCTTGCGGATCAGCAAGCTGTTGGTGTCGGATAAGATAATCGCACAAGACTTGGTGCTGTACACAGCTCTTGAGTTGCAATCGATAGCAAAAGCTGGTTTGAGGCCCAAGCACGGCCAAGGTTAGCATTGAGTCTCATGGGTCATCGATAAGTGTGAAAGATGTCATATTTACATGCAGACACTGACACTGGAGATATTGCAGCGATGAGGACCCAAACAAGTGCATGATCGCTCATAGTGTCGGTTCCGGCGGCACGAGATGGGGCGAGTCTTGAGTCGCGACCATATATAATGATCGTAGACAAGAGCATTGGTCGGTTTCAGAGACACATCACTCAAGGCAGTGATGAGAGGTTCACAGGTTGGAGGGCGGGAACGTGGAACACGCAAGAAGCCATGATCAAAGCAAATCCAGTAAACAGAGAGTACAGAACAGATCTGCGAGTATCCAGTATCGTGAAAGGCTTGGAATGACAGATGCGGCGATAGTGGGTGGCTTCTGAGCATTGCCCTGTTAGTCGAGGCCAATGTTGTTGTGACGAAGCATGGCGATGGCAGTCTTTGTCCTTCAACAATTAAGTCACCAACTTTTGAACTGCAACGTCCCGGAGACACAATAGCATCACAGTGATCAATCAACTCACTGTCAGGCACATGCTAGCATGGCAGTGTAGTCCTCCATGAAAGACGGTTTTCACAATGGGCGATGATCCCAGTTTACTCTTCGCGGGTAGATCCGACGCTTGTAATTGTGAAATTAGTGTGCGGGGGTTGATGACGATGTCCCGTAGCGTTGGAGATTTGCAGTGGTCGGCACGGAGTTTGTCAAAGGTATAGGCAGCGTCAAGGCAAATGTTGTGACGAAGCTGGGTAAAAGGGAACGCTGACACGCCTGAGTCCGCAGGAACAGCACTGAACCAGTGACGACTGAATAGTGATGGGTCAGCGACATGGTGAGTTGGGCGCATTGGGAGGCAAGACTGATGTGAAGGCACAGCGAGGTGCCGTGCAGAAGTCCTCAAGCAAATTTGGGAGACCACTGCGATGGACATCAGTGGGCAGCACCTAGTGATAGCTGACCAGGATCTCAAGGCTCAACGCTCTCCTTCTTGTGGATGGTCTTGATGACACCGATCATGAGGTGTTAGCCTCAGTAGCGGCTTGAACATGATTGGTCTTGACAAGGGCGGGCTACCAGACAATTGCACACTGGAGACAGGTATACCCATCTCTTCCAGTCGTGTATTGGGCTGTATACCGAAAGCGGTTGGTTATGTTCTGTTCGTTCGTCCTCTGTCCGAGGTGCCGCGCTTCATGCCTGGCAAGGTTGAGGCTTCGGCATCGGGGTTTGATAGGGATCGATGGTGGTTCGCTCGAGGGACAGTACGATTGGAAGGAGACAACTATATGAAGCCACCGAGCGTCCGACAATTGATGAGGGGCAAACGGATGAGGATGGAACTGGTGCAAAATTATTCAGCAGGCGCTCAATTGGAGGATCAAGAAGCAAACCAGACGAGACAGATGTCACGAAGTAAGGACGACAATTGTTGTAGACAAGGCAACATGTCTCAAGTGAAGCTGGGTGGCAGCGACAGCGAGTGGAGTGCCTAGGCATGTCTTGTCACTCACCTCGATCGTATGCTAATACTCCCAATCGCTAGCCCCGAGATCTGAACACCGAATCATCTATAAGAGTGAAGTGGCCTTCGTGGGGGTAAGATATAGTTGCTGGTGATACCGAGGAGGTATCCCAAGGACTATATGGCGACATTCCAACCTCACAACGAGTTGGCCGCTCGCGTTTGGGGGTCATCGGGTTTTTTTGTAGGCTGGGTATCCATTGGGCCATAGTCATGGGGACTGCAGTCTGTTGTGTAGATTTTGTTCAGCGATGGGATGAGGTGGGAAGTCGGTGGCTGTGAGAGTAGCATGGATCCAAGTCGGGCAGTTGTTGACGACACGTCTGTCAAGGCCCCAAGGTTCAAGTAACAGAGTTGGCATCGAAGATGGGAAGATTGGCTGTCGCTGTCGTAAGAGTTTCGCGATCGATGATATGAGATTCGCGAGGAGGGCGCGCCTACCTCAAAGCCTCTGGAGTCGATGATGTCGGGCTCCCGCATCCCGCCATTCGATGGGGGAAAATGGGTCCCACACGACGGCAGAGTTGCTAGTATTTAGTCGAGTGGTGGAGGGAATGGTATAAGGAGACCGGTTGAGCACCAAGCCGCGGAACCAGGACAAGTCCATTGGCCACGTTCGGCATGGTACTTAACGTGGTCGAGGACCAGGAGTATCGAGCTCACCTGCCGCAACAGTCTAGATCAGAGCCTCGAATGGGTTATTGACATATTCGAGGCGTTCGTCTCGCTCTTCTGTTCAGTTGCTTGGGTTTCGAAGCGGTCTTCTCTGTGTATAGCGGGAAGCAAAGCCGGAGTCTCGTCGACGCACCAACGACATGGCGCCGATGGTTTCCTATGCAGGGAGAGGGTTCGCTGAGCCATCGCTCATTTGTATGATCGGTGGTATCGAATCGAGCGGTCGATGGAACGCAATTAGGGAGAACAGTAGCGGTGGGTTCGCGGATTGTGGAGGCCGGAGGTGCCGATAATGCTCAGAAGAGATGATGCGGCATAGAAAGCATGGTATCAGGAACCGCTCTCGCAGACTTGCGAAAGTGTGGTAGTGTCGACTGGTTTCTTAGGACATAAAATGGCTAGCAAAGAGGCTATTTGCTGCGTGCGGCCAGTAACGCCATCATCTACCGCCATTGTGGAAGATGTGGCACGGAACCGAGTGTGTGCGTGGCGGATGCAGCAAATACCAAGACGGTGTCGTTGACAGTCACTGGGATTCTTGATCGTCGAGCCAAGTCGGTAGCTCGGGAGGGCCAGGAGGGCTAGGGTGCCTCAAGATAACAGCCATAGTGGGGGTTGTATCATGGTAACCCGATGGGTCGAATGTCTTGTGCATGAAGAGCGTGCATCATGCTATACCTTGCCTTGTCGTACCGTATCCTCCAAAAGGCTGCATCGATCCACGGTCAACAAACGATGCTGCAGAATAGTCACGTCCGCGAAAAAGACGGAAGGTCGTCCATGTGGCGTCATCAGGATGTGGCGATGGGTTTCGGCGAGTTCGGTGAGCGCAGGTTCAGGCGGGATTGTGATTTCAGACATTTCGTAGTGAGTGTTGTAGCTGGAAGAGCCGACATGTCTTTTTTGAAGCTGGTCTGGATTGCGTCGTTGGTTGCGGGCGCGTCAATGAAGTTGATGATAAATGGAGAGTGAAATTGGTGATGCTGATGCTGATGCTGATGCAAGGGAGAGACGAGGGGTAAGGGCGGGCCCAATTCTCAAAATGCGAGTAGTTCGCGCTAACGAGTCCTCAAGCAATTGCGTCGATCCTTACCCTGTACCCAAATCCTTGAGGTAAAAGCTTGAATGCCATTGCCGCTACCTTTACTTCGTCTTACTTTATTTATAGCAAAAGAAAACTAGAAGCTTCTATAGAGCTGGCTCTGTCAAGAAGAAGGATTATTTGGGTCAGCAACCTCCCTGTCAATCGTGTTGGCCAACCAGATCGGATTTTTTTCACCCTTGTATTTCACAACCAGCGCCTGATCTATTCTGACCGTGATAATTTCTCAGTAGTATTAAAGAAAATGATCAGTTATTATCGAACCTACCTGGGCAGAGGGCAGCCAAGTAATATTACGTTGATGTTTGCACACAACCTGTGTGGGGTTGAAAACTTCTAGTGACTGAGCCGCAACGTCGCTGAAAAAAACCACTACCTGCCTCTCATTGACCGAATCTTTCCTGGTCGTTCACTTATCGTAGCCTAACCAAAGATCCGATTTAGTGCATCCGGTGGTCGGTTAAGCTTAACTAGGACCTGGCCAAGAGACGTCACTCATTTGAAGATATCTTGTAGGTCGATGATGACTATAAACCAGGAAAGCTAATAGAGATTGCGAGAAGATCCCAGGGAGTTTGCAGGGTAATTGCCAGGGCTGACATTATGATGAAAAACCTCACTATGGTGCGAGGGATCTTTGGGCCATGTGGATTACCCTCCGAGATCTCGATTAATTCAGATTAAGTTCACGGGTAGAGCCGTCTGAAACGGGAGCTAAGTAATTGAGTTTACCTAACAAGTTTGTGGGGTTGATTGAGCGTTTTCACATGTTGCTAAATGAATAACGCGGAGGTCAAGTCTGAGTCTCGCAATAGTGAATAGAGGCGCGGGGTCGTATAGATGGCGCCACTTCCGACACATCAAGTTCAACAAACCATGGGACAGAGACCTCAGAGACGCTGGGGAACCTGAACTGGCGCGATGTACAACAGACGCCAGCAACTAAAGTCTTATCTTGTAGATATAGAGAGATATATTATTCCCTGTGCATCGTGTATTAAAAGCTCGTTGTCTACTCCAGACCGCTCCTCAAGACAGCGTTGTCATGGCCTCAGGCAACCACCGCGAGGCTTTCAGTCTTTTCATCCGCCCCCGCGCTACGACTGCGTACGACAATAACACCAACGATGGCACGCTATCGCACACAGACATATCCCTTGAACCCTCCTTTACGCGACTAAGCTCGTCGAAATACCGACTTGAGACTAGCTACCTAGACAAGCGCTCACGGCAAGCCTTGCCCTCTCGAGCTCTACGTCCTTTGGGATGAGGTCGATCAACACCACGTAGACTGCGGCAACCCATGCTCGCGTGGAGGCTTATCCGTTCTGAGCTATGCCTCGCAATTACTAACGCTCGACCGAGGATGACGTTGGACACCATCAACGTGCCTATCAAAACGACGCTTTATCGAGCCCTGCAGTTGCCACCTCCTCCGATTCAATCCCTACTCATCCGCGAACGAAGAGACGATCAAGGAGGACGAGGACGAGAATGGCAACGACACTTGGAATGAGAACTCATCTACAACTACGACCGACACGCTCGTTAAAGTGCCGGTTACAACTCAGTGCAGCCACGTCAACGCAAATTCCCCCAATCATGCTGTATGGCTTCCTACCACGACTCTTTTCCAGCCAACGGATACGCAATCGACCGGATGTTGGCAGATCCAACTACCGAGAGAACAAAGGAGATGGAGAATGTCAAGAGAATAATCGGCTCCAAATCTTACCGATCCTTCTGTTTCGAAACGACGCCAATGCTCCCGGCTGGAGGCGCTACAAATCGTGAAGCGGTTCTGAACGCCGAGTACGCGGTATTCCTGGCTATCCACTCTTGACTTGTTGCCTTCACCCTCGGCGGAGTTTGAGCTCCACGATACCAACCACAGTTATCTATTCTGCGCATTTTCCAGCCAGCCCACATGAAGCGTTAGAACCGGTTTATCCTTTTCTCTCGAGAACGAAGTGAGCCAGGATCCGACGACATCAACAATTGGGGTGGTGGTTTGTTGTGAACAAATCACATGACTCACTCGTTATCTCCCAGGTTGGATCAATTTATGTTGGTCCTCCCAGCCCTACATATCTATTCCCTTTCTTTGGCGTCCACCCAGTTGTTTTTGCCTTTCTCCTGCTTAACCCGGGTAAGCGTCATCATCCACACAAAGAGATTGACACGATATGTCAAAGCGATCAACATGGCCCAGCAACTGTTGGAGTTATCTGGACTCTCAAAATCCCTCCCGTTGCCGTCATTCAATTATTGATCTCCAAGTTCTTCTTGACAACCCTTTACTAACAATGACCAATGCCAACATAATGTTCTGTCCTGCCACCCGACCCGCATCCTTCCTCTCTACCAGCATCCAAGCAAGCAACCAGGGAACCCCTACCAAACATGGACGACAAGATGCGCTAGTATGTGCTGTTTGCCATAAACGATAGTGCCAGGCTCCCACATAATACGCGGCAAGGCTGGTGCCGTGCGTGAAATCACCAGAGCAACTTGTGTAACGCTGTTAGATGAGACCTTCTAACCGACACGACACGTACTTTTCTCAGCCGCCGCACAGCGCTTTCATTGCTCTTCATCTTTACTCCTCACATCATCTTCTTTGGACAAACTTCACAGCGATCCAACATTTCGACATGGCTCCCGCTCGAGAGCGTTGTCGGACGCGTTCCATGGGCCTAGAGGAAGATGCTCTGCGACCACGCTCTGGAAATGCGCGGGTCAACAAGCCAACTCCCAAACGGCGTAGTACGCAAGTACCAAAGGACTATCAGAATGCTCGAACACCCGGTAGAATCGAATCCAACACCGCACGAGAGTCGCTTGCCGCTATCGCCACTGAGGCTGGGCTGGCTATGGGCGTCACCGCTGAGTCAACGGCTAGCGAACGCGCAACCGACATGATGCACGAGACACAGGACGCTGTCGCTGGTGCTGCCCAGGAGAACATCTCATTCGAGGTACGTACAAAGGAGAACACATCACGTCCGTCAAGTACTGACGCTATCCGATCACCAACAGGACCAGAGCGCTCCTATCCCCGCTTCCTGCGACACCGCCGTTGCCCCAACCGTTCCGATCGATCCCATGGCAATTGAAGAACATTGGCAAGGTCGTGCTGCCGCTTCTCCCGATAATCCTCCTCCTTCTGCCACAGTGGCATCGCCTCAAGATTCAATCAAGGCTGCTTTGGTAGGCTAAACCATTTTCTCCGACACAACAACTACTGACACAACCCAGCTTTCGGCAAGCCGTCTCCTGACCATTGAGGGCATTCGTCTCGACCATACCTCACAAGCGACCCAAGCCCGGGCAGCCCGTGAGCTATACGAAGAAATCGAAATTGAGCGAACGGCCATCGCTACCCGGGTAGACAACGCCGAGGGTCGCTTGGCGGCTTGCCAGAGGGAACTCCGTCTTGTGGGTGAACAAGAAGCGAACTACATGGTACTGCAAGATCATCTTCGCCGTGCGTCCTCAGGCCCGAACGCTTGCGCCTCTTTCGGGGATTCGTTGCTCGACGTCAACGCGACACTCGACAAACTCAGTACCAGCAAAGCAGATCTCAATGCCAGAGAGGAGACTCTGCAGAGTGAGATTGAGCACCACACTGAGCACTTGGGGCAGGTTGAGGTAACTCACTCGCGGCTGAAGGTGGAAATGCATGCCGTTGAAGAGGCAGAGGCCTGCAGGTCGCAAAAGCTTACGGCGGTGAGAATCCTACAAGCGTTGACGGAAATGGGAGTTGATCAACTTGCTGAATTGGACCATGGGATACTATGGGCATTGGAGGGACTGGTGGTTCCTGACGAAGTGAAGCCGGAGGATACCGAAAACAGCCCAAACCCACGCCACGGCAATGACGTCGAGCTTGAGGATGAGGACATGGGCGCTGGTGGCAACGACGATGAGTTTGACGACTAGGGTGACGAGATGTCCAATACATGGTAGGGATGCAGTCAGGGTTGGACTACTTGGGATCAAAAATGGGTTGTGCATTTGGTGTTTGGATCTAATGGAGAATGAAAGATTGGCGGGTTACGGGACATACTTGGTACAGCTGAGAGTTAATAGGTGTGAGCATCTCGGGGGGTAATAGGTCATAGGGTCAATGTTTGGGTCAATGGTAATATTTCACAACTGCATGTCGTTTTGGCTTTTTAATTGTTTCCTCTTCAAATCACAATTGACTAGTCAAAGTAGAGCCAGGTCGAAAGCGCACATATCTGGAAATGTAAGAGGATTCTCGTCAACGGTAAAAGGGGAATAGCGAACAAGGCCAGCTCACAACGCAAACCAATCCACAATGTAAAGACGACGCAACACAATCCCAAGGGATTGGGTTTTCAGCGAGGATGAAGATGAGGACAGCTCTGGTAGATAAGTCCGAAAACCAACTGGCAGCATTGCTTGGCTTTCTTTCGTGAGACAATCCATCATTGTGTTTAAGCTACTGTGTTATAAACCTTATATATTATTGACTTATAATTCCCCCTTAAACCTTACGAATTTCCCCGAAACCTTTAATTAACTTACGCTATTTAACAGATTAACCTTTTCCTATAAGTTACCCTTTGATTTATTATTTAGCCCTTTATAGCT